>CANYLF010502242.1:0-12871 GCA_948193215.1 Bocquillonia castaneifolia | reverse complement strand
CATAAAACCCAATAGATAAAATTGCCAATGATTGATTATAATATATAAATTAGTGAATATTACATGGTGAAAACTATAAATTAATGTGCCTTCCACAGTTACTTTATTTTTTATAAAATAACTTTACTTCGTCATTTCATCATCATTTGATGAGATCATTATATTTTAATTTAATGGTGATGAATTGACCAAATAAATTTAATGGTGATGAGTTGACCAAATAAAATTACTTTGTAAAAAATAAAATAATTGTAGCATTTTCCGGTTATATTAACTCATCCATAAGGATTATACATGCTCTAAAGTTTTTTTAGATAAGAGAGAATAAATGAAAGTTCGTGCAAGAATAGCCGCACATAATTTATTTTCCATTCACTTAAAAAATCACATTACAAAAATATAATTCTTTAGTTACTTTATTTTATAAACAATTATATCAATTTACAAAAAATATATTTTTTATATTTTTCACAATAAACATGGTTATTTTATTTTATAGAAAAGTAACCATGGGAAATGTCCAACTAATGTATATCTTTTGTAAACAAACTCTTTGTTGTAAAATAAGATTGAATTGCTTTTACTTGATTTTAGTTGTGTTTAATTAGAAGAAAATGTTTTATATTAGAATAATTTTGAGAGAATTTTGAGAGAGTTTGGAGAACTATAAACTTTTCATATATTTTTCTATATCAACAACTGAATGAAGGTTCAGTTTATATAAAGGTTTTCTTTCTACTATTTGGGAACTATTCCCTCACTTATAAATATATTGTTCATTCACATGTTTACAACACATATGACATTTTGAAAATATTATCAAAAGAGATATGGAACCTAGAAAGGGTTCTTATAAATACATATGATTTTTTAGTTTAAAAGGTATCTTTATATTCACTATTGGTCTCATATTTTCTATTCTCTCTATATCCGACTGTTCTCAACCAACATTAACTTAATCATTAAAGTGGTTTTGGAATCTATTTTTATGTTCCTCTATACAGAACACTAGCAGCATAAAGAATCTATGGAGGAGCTGAATTATTTCCATCAATACTGAAATTGCTAGAAATTGGAAAAAGCGATAAGTTTAATTTGTTGATTTTCTCTTTATTTTAATCTAATCGTATTTGTGTGAAGTGTTTTTGTTTTTTGTTTTTTTTTTTAAATTTCTCTTTGGAAATTGGAAAAATGATACATGTGCCCTGAAAAGTTTGGGAGTTCACGTTGTCATTTTCTTGGCCCTTCAATTTCCTGTGCAAATTATGAAAATCACGCAATCCAAATTATGAAAAGTTTGGGAGTTCACAGACTTGAATTTTTATTATAGGAAATTACACCCTTTATCTTCAAAACAAAAATATTAGCACCCTTTATCCTGAAACAAAATATTAACATATGTATTTAAAATGAAACTTTAATTAGTCACGCTCCTTTCCCCTCTCAAAAAAAAAAAAAACTCTCTCTCTTTTCTCTCTCACTTTCTCTCTCTTTTTTTCTTCTATGTGCCGCCATCTTCAAAGATAACTAGTCAACCACCTACACGGAATGAATGAGTATTTTTATATGTACAAAATCTATAGATCAATTCAAGAATTTATCTGTTCGGGGAATTGTTTTATTTGGTAGTGAACTAAATTCTAAATGGCTGGTGTGAAGTTCATCTCCCTCGCTTGCTTTTGCAAGAGTGGACTTCTCTTAAAAAGGTACCTACCTGTACTATATATAATATGACAAATTTTCATTACATGCTTCAAATATGCAAGTTATTTGTTGTATTTTTGTACTCGAAAACTTGGATTAGATTACTTATTCTCAGGTTTAGTGTTGAAAAAAGAATACTGTTTCCTTGTTTTTCTCTTCTTAAAACTTTATTCAAATCTACTTGTAAAGTTGATAGTATCCAAAATTATTTTTAATTAGATTTTCCAGATTAAGTGATCCAATAATTGGAACGAGGTAGACAGGAGCATCAATGCAAGATAGTCTGCAAACTAATATGGCTAATGTTATGGTTACTACAAGTTTTGAATGTCAGTTGTATATCCTTTTGTGAGTTGCATTCTACTTGTTTAATGAAATGTCTCTATGAAAGGTGTGTGTGTAGGATATTGAGTTTTTTTTAACTATTTCTTAAGTGTTTCTTATCTGTTTTTGCAGGATGATGAGTTTCTGACTCATAACGAAGATGTTGGCTGTTTAGAGGTGGAATCTAATGTTGAAGATCTAAATATTAATCTACAAAGAATGATATTAATTTGTTTTTCATGGAATTGAACTTGAAGAATTTCATTTGATGTTTTTGTGGTTATTTCATAAGTGTTTCTTAATCGTTTCTTAAGTGTTTCATAATTGTTTTTACAGAATAATGAGTTTTTCACTATTAACGAAGATGCCGGTTGTTCGAAGATGAAATCTGATGTTGAAGATCTAAATATTGATTTACAAAGAATACTATTGTTATGTTTTCATGGAACTAAACTTGAAGAATTTCATTTAATGTTTTTTATGGTCAAGTGTTTCTTAACTGTTTCTTATCTGTTTTTGCAGGATAATGAGTTTCTGACTATTAACGAAGATGTTGGTTGTTCGAAGGTGGAATCTGATGTTGCAAATCTAAATATTAATCAACAAAGAATGATATTCACAAGTGTTTCTTAACTGTTTGATAAGTGATTCTTTAATTGTTTCTTAAGTGTTTCTTAATTGTTTCTTAAGTGTTGAAGATTTAAATATTAATTTACAAAGAATATCATTGATATGTTTTCATGGAAATAAACTTGAAGAATTGTCAATTGATATTTTTATGGTTATTTCATAAGTGTTTCTTAACTGTTTTATAAGTGTTTCTTAAGTGTTGAAGATCTAAATATTGATTTAGAAAAAATGATATTGATATGTTTTCATGGATCTGAACCTGAAGAATTTTCAATTGATGTTTTTGTGGTTATTTCTTAACTGTTTCATAAGTGTTTCTTAATTGTTTCTTAACTGTTAAAGATCTAAATATTGATTTAGAAAGAATGATATTGATATGTTTTCATGGAACTGAACTTGAAGAATTTTCAATTGATGTTTTTGTGGTTATTTCTTAATTGTTTCATAAGTGTTTCTTAATGGTTTGTTAAGTGTTTTTTAATTGTTTCTTGAGTGTTTAAGATCTAAATATTGATTTACAAAGAATGATATTGATATGTTTTCATGGAACTGAACTTAAAGAATTTCAATTGATATTTTTATGGTTATTTCTTAACTGTTTCTTAACTGTTTCTGATTATGATTCGTATGTCTTATAAATGTTTCATATGTGTTTTTTGTTTTGTTACAGGATAATCGGTTTTTCTCATAAAGCTTCTTGTTTTGGTGATTTTTTGAAAAATTTATTGATGATAAAGAGGACAAGGAATATGATGAAGCATTTAATTGAACAATTTATATAATGTAATTGAATAATTTTTTGGTGTTTTTTTATGGAATGTGTTGAAAACAGTAAATGAATAGTAATATAATTTCTGAAATTTTTTCGTAAGTGTTTCACAAGTGATTCTTATAAAATGGGTATTTTACTAATTAAAACAACGATTTTAGGTATAGATGCTAATATTTTATTGGTTGGGTATTTTATGAAATAAAAGCGCGCTATTAGGCATTTATGAAAATTTATCTTTTTATTATGTGTTAAAATCAGCATAGGTCTATCGAACTCCAATCCAAATCTATAAAATTTACTTTGGGAAAAAAATAGACCAATTTCAAACACCAACCAAAAATGACTGATGGGTTGTATGATTGAACGGTTATAATCCAGCTGTTAGTAAATTATTGAAGGTCGATGGTGGATAGCAGACCGTAAATAATTGACAGTAGATGGCTAAAAATCTAGCGTTTCAATGTTTTGTTATATTTTTTTATAAATACTAACCTTTGAAAACTCCATCCACTAATTTTAAAAACAGTTTATCAAACACTTAAATCTGATGGATGGAGTTTCAAATACTAAAGGCTAACTCCATCCGCTTAACTAAATAGATCCTGAAAAAAAAAGTCATATTTGATCAGGTCCATCTTAAACCCACTCAATGATTAAATCTAAACTATGCCAAAATGGCTGCAACTTGCGTAGTTGATATACTAACCGCTGTAATTTTTTGTTTAAGCTGGATCAAAAGAAATAGTGAAGCTTGTCAAGTTTATAATTAAACAGGTCATATTTTTCAAGTGACATAAAATGTTTTTTAACATGATTTCATTACCTAATTTACTAATTAAAAAAATTATGAACTAATGATTGGAATTTAACTGTTAATATGTACTTTAAAATTTTTGGAAGCTTGAATTTTTATTATTTTTTTTTTTTTACTGAGCTTGAAATTTTCTTCAAAGCTTAATTATTTCTTTTCTAGTACCTATGTCATAAATACCTGATTTAGAATAGGCAGTTCTTGGAAGATGGTGAAATAATTTTTTTTTAACATGATGATATCAATACCTAATTAAAGAAGGCATTTGGGAGTTCGTGACGCTCCATATTATTTTATTTTATTCTTAAAAAAAATTAGTCCCTATTTTTTCTGCTCTATTTTATTTTATTCTTATTTTTTTTCTGCTATTAATTTTATATTTTCAAATATTTATTCAAATAAGATTTACATTAGCAACTACTTTTTTCTCACGTGCGCACGTGTACGTTATACATAGCACTCATTATTATACAAGTTAATTTATATTTTTAATCTAATATTTCAGTCAGAAGCATTCCACCCTTAATATTTTTATCGAAAATGGTAATTTTTTTCTTCTAATTTATGAATTTTAATTTTACTTAAATTTAACTTTAAATTTATTAATTCAAATTAAAAAATAGAATTATTTTTTTATATTTTTTTAATTATATATATATATATATATATATATATATATATATCACACAATAATGTTGTGCTATTAATGATATGCGAGTTTGTTTATACATTAGAGTAAATGAAAATCACACTTTTATTATCAAAATAAATGTTTACTTTATATTAGCTTGCATGTTTGAATACCAAGATGATAAAAAAAAATTAAAATTAAAGTGTCAAAATGGCAAAAGAAGACTATTAACTTATGATATGGGTGTAAATCATAGTGTGAATTGCATTATGAAAGTCTATATGTAGAGGGAAATACAAGTGACTTATGATACAAGTACAGCTCATAAGAGTAGTGTGGACAAAGAGGGGTTACCTCAATGATCCAAGTCATGCGACGACTGCAGCACAAAAGTAGCTAATAGTGTGAGTCACCACCCAAATAGGCATCAGGAAATAGAATTGGTGAGCGTCTCGATTTACTTAAGAATGTATAAGACACTTAAAATACAAAGATTCTAAGATTGAACTTATGCATTCTTAAGGCGTGGTTCTTTACTTATGCATTCTTAAGGTGTGATTCTTTACAAGCAACTCATAGGATTATATCTATCTTCATTCCCACTAACCAAAGCAAATAAAGCATACAAATATAAACCTAATTTTAACCTAAAGATTACCAAATAGCTTTATTAGATTCATTTCATGCATTGTTTCATCTAATTCTTACAAAAGAAGGTTAGATTACTTAACTAATCACTGCGTTCCACGTGAAAATTTTTATATACAGAGACTTCAAAGCACTGGGGGAGCCAAGGCAAGAACCAACGCCACTCTTTGGAAGCAAAGATCACCCAACGTCACTCTAAGACTAGAGTTGAGGTGCAACGCAGGCCTCACCCACTCTCACTAGTGGCGTTGCCACACACACACAGAGGGGGGAGAAAAAAACATAGAAAAATTTCGGGTTTACCAAGCCCAAAAAATTGACAGCAAACTCAACTAAAATAAAAATGCATGATGCAAACAACCTAGAGGCAATGTCTAAATGGAAAAAACCCAACCTAGCATTCATCTAAAGACCAATACAACATACGATTAATACTTAGAGTAAGCACAAAATGCACTACTTTCATGGATTTTCATAGAACATGCTTTCTATGCTCCTAAATCATTCAAATCATATTATAACAATTCAAAAAAAAACCTAGAACAATTTCTAAATAATAGAAACATGCATTACAACAACAAATCAATCATTTATGTCATGCCAGCATTCTTTCAATAATCACACAGTCAATGCAGTGAATGTGTAGTTCATTGTATTTTCATGAAAATCAACTGAAATCAATTACAATGCTCTTAAATCATGCAAAATCATGTTAGAATCATTAAAAGAAAACCTAAAATACAATATAAAACAATTTGTAAAGCAAAAAAATGCATTAAAACAAAAATCTAGAAAAATCATGTACAGTGCACTATAAACAGTCAAACTATTTATAATCATGTAGTCATGTTATACACAAAAATTAAATGAAAAATGAAAGAAACACAATACGTACGTTCAAACTGAATTTCACTGCAAATTGAGCAGATGAATAATATGATTTATATGATGAATGCAAATCACATCATTTTGACAATAATCATAAAAAATTAACAATTCTAAAAGTTTAGAGTACTTATAGTGATGATTAGTGGAACTTGAGATCTATCAGATATTAATTCAGTTTAGGATGAAAATAGCACTGCACCGAAGAAGTGCTTGAGAACCCTAGTGTTGGAGTTGATTGGCCTTTTGTTGTTTAATCACATATTGTTTTCCTTTTTTGTGTTTATTTTATTTCTCTTTCCTTTAAAAAAAACACTTACAGAAGCTTTTTAACAAAATTGATTGATTAAAGAATCCCCACAAAAATTGCCAACCTCTATAAAAGGATTTGAGCGTTCCTTTAATAGGTAGTGGCTCTGTGCTTTGCTTTATTATTAAGCAAGAGGAATTTGAATTTGAAAAGGTGATGGATTGAACAAATCTTTTGTTAATTGACTTTGAAATTTGAAAAGAACGATTGATGCAAATCAATTTGGTTATTCTTTTAAATTTCAAATTAAGAGAATCATCTGTAAGTTTCAAATGAAATGGGTTTGGGCTTCTAATTAATCTTAAGCCCATTAAAGAACTTAATTAATTAATTAAAAGCTGGCCCATAACCTTTTAAATTAGATTTGAAGCCTATTCCTGACCCATATGACAACTACTAAGGCCCAATATCAGCCCAAAACCATTAACGTGGAAGCCAACATTGTCAGTCAATTTGAAGCCTTAAACGTCCGAATTAGAAAAAACGTATTTGAGACAAAAACGTGTAGAATGGCCCAATTTATTTAATGTAGATGTTTCAGACCATTTTGAGGCTTTTCTGAAAAGACATGATGAAAACAATACATGATTTCATTTCAAAATGATTTTTCTGACTCAAAACAATGCATTTTCAAATCCAAAATTTATTCTGAAAACACTGTGTGATCAATTGAAAGTCATAATCACTCTACTTACACCTTGTGAGTAGAAGTAATCATCATTGGGAACTCCGAGCCACTTCCCCATTTCTGCATCCAAAAATTAGGTGTCTACCGTTTGCCCCCGCTTTGTTGGAGGTTTGGAATATTAGACAATAATATGGAAAATGACTACAAAGCACTAACCATATAATTTTTGGAAAAGAAATGCATACCTCAGCTCTGGAATGTGGAACCTTACCTCAGACCTCAGCTGCCTCAGTTTGACTCCATGGGGAACAGAATAAAGCTTTCACTTAGGACCATTACTGCCTAAGTTCTGAACTGATCCTGTTCTAGTATCAGGATGAAGTCTCATCTAGGACCATTACTGTCGAAATTTGACTCCAATACCAGAATGATGTTTTACTTAGGACCATTACTGCTTAAGTTCCACCACATTCTGACTCGAATACTAGAAGGAAGTTTCATCTAGAACCATTACCGCCTAGATTCAACTTTAAGGGAAAATCTTAAATTTTGCTCCAAATCTTTGGAATAAGGTTTTGATCTCACTTGTTTTAAAATAAGATTTGATCTGGTTTGTATCCAGCACTAACGGCCTTTAACATGGAATGCGTTTAGCCTTAGTGACGTTTAGCAAGCGTTGGCTTTGAAAGCATCAATCCATCTTATTTTGAGCTTAACAACCTTAATTTTGTATTTAACAAAGTTCTCTAAGTGTGTAGATTGAAGATCATTGAACAAAAGTCAAAATCAGAAAATGACCTGTAATTCACGCCCGCGATATTGGACTACTGATGGAAATCACGCCCGTGATTCAAGCAGCCAGAAAGCAAGAAGTCTCTGCTTCAATATCGCGCCCGTGATATGCAAATCGCGCCCATGACCAAGAGTTGAGTTTTTATTGAAACTCTCTGTTTCTTATTTCGCGTCCGCGATCTAAGCATGTCGCGCCCGCAATTTCATAAACTGAAAACATCACTCTCTATTTCTATTTTCGCTCCTGTGATTTAAGCCTGCAAGAAAACCATTACCGCCTAGATTTAACTTCAAGGGAAAATCTTAAATTTTGCTCCAAATCTTTGGAATAAGGTTTTGATCTCACTTATTTTAAAATAAGATTTGATCTGGTTTGTATCCAGCACTTACAGCCTTTAACATGGAATGCGTTTAGCCTTAGTGGTGTTTAGCAAGGAATGCGTTTAGCCTTATTGGTGTTTAGCAAGGAATGCGTTTAGCCTTATTGGCATTTAGCAAGGAATGCGTTTAGCATAGAATAATCATTCTAAAAGAGATAGAGTTTAGGCACTTACCTCAACTGCTTATTCTCTAATTCTGTTAAATTTTCTATTGAATCTTCTCGACTTCACTGGGGAATAGTGTTGTCTACATCTTGAGATTATTTGAAAAAATACTCTCCATTGGGAATCTTGAAAATGACTCGTACTAGGGAAAACCATTCTAGCTATATTCCTTCAAATTTATCTGGAAAGGCTTCCCATCTTTTTGTTTACTAAGGAAATCTTCTGGTTTGATAATTCTTGGGAATTCTAGAAATCTTCTAGTGTCAAATGCTTATAGATTCTTCATCAATCAATGTTAATGGACTGATTAAGAATTTTCTAAATTTTTTATCATTCTATAACTTCCTCCGTCAATTACAGATACTTTATTTATGATTCTCTATAATCTTCAACATCATTCAAAGATTTATTCCCAATTGAACTAAAATTGATCTTTTGTAGCCACAATCTTGAGTTTTGGACCTAATTGCATTCAAACCTTTGTCCTTATTTGTAATAAAACTTCCAAGGAATAAAGTAGTAATTTACCAAATTGGGTATAAACCCAAAATGTGCATCAGCCCCTTCATTCTATCACTTTTTGGTTTTTTAATTTCCTCTCTCATTTCTTCATTTCTTTACCAAATTTCTTCAAATGAAAAAGTAGAAATGGCATATGATCATGCTTTAGAACCACCCTAGTACTCTGAAAGCATCTTTCAAATTTGTGGGGAAGTCCAAAGTGCTTTGAATGGAGGGATTCCGAGAGAAGAAGGGATTTCTCCACTTTCTAATGCCAAATTCCACATTTCTAGCCTTGTGAAGAACTAAGTAAGCTTCAAAACTCCTTATCTCGCTTGTAAATTGTCTGGGCTTTATTTATTCTGTAATTATAAGGAAGAACAATGCCACTAGCTCAACCTCAATGCCACTCTCATGAGTGGCGTTCACCCCCAACACCACTTATAGGAGTGGCGTTGAGGATGAACCCACTCCTAGGAGTGGGGCGTGTGTAGCATTTTTAACTTGAATGTGAACTTTTGATGCATGTTTAGATGCTTTGAAATGTAAAAATTACAGTAATATGTATGCTACATGATGAATTTATGCATGACCTAGGGTTCATTGGCCATTTGAGTTAGAAAAACATGCAAATGAGATGATTAAGTTAGGAATGTACCTATTTTATTCTTTGCAAGGTATCTCATCTTCTTTTACATTCAACGAAAACTTCCAGAAAGTTCGTAATGTCTGGAGGCAGCTACTTGTAAGAGTTCAGGCCTTAGTTATTCAGGTTGGATTCGGACTTTTCCTCTCCGCTGTTCTCGATGCTGTAAGGGATTTTGACAATCCTCACTATGACCGACGTGCGATGTAGGCTCTTATAGAGAGATGGTTTGATACCACTCATACGTTCCAATTACCATGTGGGGAGTATACACTATCTCCTGCTTCTTTTTTTGCTATTACTGGATTAGCATGTGTTGGTGAGAGGATTTTATTTGATGGAGGGATCTATCTCATGGATGAGCTTGTATAGAATGTGTATATCCTCCGAATGCTAGGGATGATTCCTGGTCGGAAGAGTTGGAAGAAGCTCTATGTTGATGCTCTAGCAAGATATTTGTAGAGCTACTATCCTGGTTTACATTAGAGGTTTGACTAGCTGGCTCATGTCTTTATCCTGTATCTGCTTGGTAGCAACCTGTTCTGTGAAACCAATACCACCATCCCTCTGCATTTCATTCCAATCCTCCGAGACTTTAATCAGATGAGCAGGTATGATTAGGGATCTCCCGCTCTTTCCTATTTATACCTATGAATGGATAAGATTATGCATGGTGGAGCTAAATTCTGCGGTTTCTGGCATGCTACTCATGTAAGTCGCTTTTTTACTTTTATGACTTCCTTCTTTATTTGATTAAGTGCTTCTGACTTTTCCTTTATTTTACAAGTTTGGGCTATTGAGATGGATTTTCTACTCTAGTATCTGCCTATACATCATCCCTGTACCTTTCCTATTCTTCAATGATGAGGTTTGCATCGTATGTTTATTCATGCATCTTCGGTTCATCACCATCGTGAGTACCTTAACTCGCTCACTATTGACAGGGTACAACTACAACAACTTTGTTAGTTTAAACTGAATTAAAAGGGTTTTAGAGACTTACCTTTCTTTTTTGGTGTTTTACAGCTTAATAAAGGATGGCTTGGTCCAGTTGAAGAGCGTCCACTTTATGTTGTGGTGACTATGGAAAAAGATGGCATGAGGATTCTCCTAGAAGGTTCTAGGATGAGGATGTTGTACCTTGGAGAGAAGACTCGCTTTCAGTATACTGTGAGATTCCATATGGAGACTTTGATCCTTTACTTGACATGTTTTGAGGTCATGAATTGACAGGAGATTTTTTAGACAGCGCTCTTGAAGGTTTCAAGTGTTCGGGTTTCATTTCCCGAGCTAAGGATTACCAGAAGTTCCTTAAACGATGATGCCTCCCTGCACTTCCTATGTCTGACAGGATGCTTTCCAAGGTAGGATTACTTGGCTTTTCCTTTTAATAGATTTCTTGATTTTTGACTATGATTATTACTTCACAGATTCAGATGGGCATTGTCACTTTTCCCGATCGTGATGATTTTGATGATGATTCCGATGATTTTGAGGATCATGCAATTGATGTTCCTACCAGACCCCATCCTCGAGCACATTCCTAGTCTAGTTATGTTGCTAGTTCGAGCACTAGAGGACTTGGGTGATCATTTCGCGGGCCAAATGCCCCTAAACCATGTGCAGCTCATCCTATACGAGGACATGCCCTAGATGATGCTGGTAACTTCATCCCTGGCCATATCACAGGGTTTCCCAGCTCGACAGTCATGCATAGAACTCGCATCAGTATCGTTGAGCTGTAACACCCTTAAAAAAATAAAAAATATATATATTTAATAAAAATATTTTGGAGGATTTATAAATATTATTTAAAAGAATTTTTATAATTTAATGTAGAGGTATTGGTAAAAAAATTATTATTATTATTATTGTAAAGATTAAGATGTAATTTATAAAATATCTAAAGGTTACTATAATAATTAACCATAAACATTATTATCATCTTTATTATTTTTATTATTATTATAATACAACATCATCATCTTTATATTTATCTTTATCTTTATCTTTATCTCTATCTTATTATTATTATTATTATTATTATTATTATTATTATTATTATTATTATTATTATTATTATTATTATAAAAAGAAAAAAAAAGAAAAGAAACGTCTTCAACTTTCTTATATATATATATATTTTATATATAAAACTCTCTCAATTTTCTAACTCCCATAACTTTCACATATGGAGTTAAAATCAAATGATTCAAGTTTATACGGATTCCTGGTCTCTCCACATTCATTTTAAGTGGTATATTACTGGGTTTTACCAGGTGAAATTTATAGATCTGAGATAAGAAATTCTTAATAGAATTTCTCAATTTTTGTTAAATCCATTTATTATTTTATAAAACTGATTATATATCTGTAATCTAGAGCTTGAGAGGAGTTCGTTGGTGTTTTCAGAATTTAATTCTGACACTGTTTGTTCAAGTGGGTCCCACTGTTACTATTCACGTATACGGCACTGTTCATACATATGGTTACTATTCATAGGTTACTATTTATAGGCACTATTCATAACAAAAATGTGCCGGACTCAATTTTTCGTGCTGATCTTAATGGTGCAATCGAAATTTAAAGATTAGATGCTGGTAATCTCTAAAAGCCTTTTTATATAATTTTAGTGGTGTTGTTAAATAAATAATTTAATAATAATTGTGTCCCAAAAATTATTAAAAATTGTGTTGAATATTAATTCATTTAGGTTTTGGATAAAGAGCATCGGAGTTGGAGTAAATAGATTAAAATCACTAGTCAGATGAGGAAATAAGTATTTTTGTGTTTGTGAGTGTACCTCGGTTGTACCCCTGGATTATTGAGTTTTGCATGCTAAATGTTGGTATGTATTTGTTGTGTGATATAGATATAAATAGATGGATTTAATTATTATGGTATATTATGTTAGCCCCGAGATTTCAGTAATGATTTTGATGATGTAAAACATTAAGTTATTCACTGATATGTTTGTTAAGTGTTTTTCAGGTATCACATTATAAAAGGATGCATATTAGTATTGGATGAAGTAAACATTTTTT
>CANYLF010501909.1:0-10978 GCA_948193215.1 Bocquillonia castaneifolia | reverse complement strand
TCAAATTCAAAGTAGGCCAGCATTTTTTGTGCTGTTTTAAATTTTTACATTGAAGTAAAATTAAAGGCAAGATAATTGTCATATGCTTTCTTGGATTAGAACACAGATATTAGTAGTATAATAGGTGAAGCACCATTTTTTGGATTTGTCTTGTCTATTCCAGGTGTACTACACCTTTCGTTTGGATATAGATTAACTTTTAAATCTCACATACCCATATGTAAAGAATTAAAAAGTACATTACACTCATCCAACATTTGGGTACAATAAGTCGGGTGTAGGTAAGCATTAGTATCACTTGTTTTAGTCTCAGCCTTCCGGAACAATAGATGGATGCTAGTGGAATTGCATGCCAGGGAAAAGAAATAAAGCTAACACTAAATTAAAAACTAATTAAAAGCAATTAAATCAAGGACACTAAGAATTATAATGGCTTGGGATGTTAATGAATCTCTATGCCCACTCCCCAATCTCTAATTGGGGTTCCACTATCTCGATTCACAATAGAAGTGTTTATAGATCACACTAAACGAATTACAATTTAGTTTTGATCTGGGCTAACCCAAAAACCTAATCCCAAGTGTATCTCTTTCTAGTAGACTTGCTGATTCAAAGGCCGAAGCCCGTTGACAGAGTGAAACTCAAATCCAAACAAGGTTGGTCAAACTTCAAAATAGAAATGCAGATGGTTCTAATATATATATATATATATATATATATATATTTATATATGTATGTATGTATGTATGTATCTATATAACCTACATTAGGTTATATGGATTTAATTAAGTCTATGAATGAGGCTTTAGCTATTTTGAAATTGGACATTTGTGCATTTACTCTCTTGTCACTTACCCCTCATTAGTTAGGGAATTTTTAAGCACATATGGATGGAATTGCACTACTAGAACGTCTTGTTATTTTTGATGCATGTGTGGATAAAGAGAGGTTGCCTCAGTGATCCAAATCATGCGATGACCGCGGTACTGTGCGTTTGGCATAGGGAGCTAATAGTGTGAGTGACCACCCGAACATGCATCAGGAAAAGAAATTGGTGTGCGTCTCGATTTACTTGAGAATGCATAAGACACCAAATAATCACAGAGATTCCAAGATCGGACTTATGCATTCCCAAGGCGTGATTCTTTACAAGCAACTCATAGGATTATATCTACCTTCGTTTTCACTACTTAAAGCAAGTAAAACACACAAGCGTAAACCTAGTTTTTACAACATTTTGTGCATATAAGATGTGAGTTTCTATACAAATATGAGTCAATTTTACATTACCAAACCATAATTAACACAATTTACATGCAGGGGTGAGAACACATAATGTTAACACAGCAACACAATCTAGGTTGCTACCATTTTAGCCTAGAGATCACCAAATAGCTCATTAGGTTCATTTCATGCATCATTTCAGCTAATTTTTACCAAAGAAGGTTAGATTACTTACTTGTACACTATAATCCACGTGAAATTTTTATGCACAAAAGTTATAGAACACTAGGGGAGTGAAGGGAAGAACCAACGCCACTCTTTGTCACCATGAACACCTAACGCCAGTCTTGGAAGTGGCGTTGAGGCTCAACGCCACTCTCAACCCACCCACAATTGTGGCGTTGCCACACACACTTATAGGGAATAGTAGAAAACGTAGAGAAATGCAACTTTCAGGCTTACCAAACCTTGAAATTTGGCAGAAAACTCAACCAAAACACAAATGCATGATGCAAACAACCTAAAACCAATGACTATATGGCATAGCCCAACCTAGCATACATCTAGACAATCAAATGACATGCAATTTGCACTTATAGTGAACATATAATGCATAATTTTTATAAATCTTCATAGAACATACTCAAATCATTCACATCAGGTTATAACAATCCAAAACAACCTAGAACAATCTTTAAACAATGAAAACACACATTACAACAAGCAAATCAACCATATGCATCATGTTCATAACTTATAGTAATCATACATTCAATGCAGTAAACACACAGTATGCTGGCTTTTGATTAAATCAACTGAAATGAATTAAAAATGCACGAAATTATTTTAGAAATCATTTATATTCCATAAAAACATGTATTAAACCAACAAAACATCAAATCATAACATTTAAATGATCAACAATGAATTCCTATTAAAAATGGAATGAACGTGCAATATACTGCAATTTTACCAAAATCAATTGAAATTAATTAAAATGCTTTTGATTTATTTTAAAAAATGTTAGAACCATTTAGAAATAGCATAAAACACAATTTAAAACAACTTTCAAAATCAAAAATCATCAAAACAAGAAATTGGGAAAAATCACGTACAATGAACTGAAAATCACCAAAGTCAATTAACAACTATCAAAATCAATTAATAATCATATAATCATGCCTTGAAACACTTTAATTGACTAAATCCAACATAGAAACATATTTCAAATCAACATAACAAAAATCAAATGAGAAATGCAAAAAACATAGTACGTACATTAAAAATTGATTTTCACGGCAAAATGGAGCAGATGGATGTTTTAATGCATACAATGAATGAAAATCATAATAACATCATGCCAATCACAAAAAATTAACAAATTTATGGATTTAGAAAACTTACAGTGAAGATCAGTGAAAATTCAGATTCAACAGATAGCAAATCTTTGGATTGAACTTCTATGGGAAGGTTTGATTTCCCTCAGTTGTGAGTTTTTTTGGCTTTTTCTATTATTTTTAATCATGCACTGTTCTTTCTTTTTTTATTTTCTCTCTAAAAACACTTACAGAAGCTTTCTCTTTTCTTTTAAATGTTTTCTCTCCAAATTGTGTAAACTGCCCACCAAAAATTCCTAACCAAATTTGCCAACTCCTATAAATGAATTTGAGTGTGCCTTTTAAAGGCAGAGGCTCTGTGTCATTGCTTGTTTTCTAAGCAGAAGGAGTTTTGAATTTGAAATAGTGATGAACAAGATCAAATCTTCTGTTAATTTATTTTGAATTTGAAAAGAATGATTGATGCAAATCAATTTTTGATTTTTAAAACCAAAATCAATCTTCTGTAAGTTAAAGAGAAATGAGTTTGGGCTTTCAATTAGTTTTACGCCCATTATAGGACTTAAATGGTTAATTGAAAGCTGGCCCATAATCTTAAGTCAAATTTGAAGCCCATTTCCAACCTTTAAAGCCACAATCCAGGCCCAACATTAAACTAAGCTTATTAACATGGCAGTAAATGTTCTTGGCCCATTTTGGAGCCCTAAACATCAAAATTAGAAAAATTGTATTAGAGACAAAAGCATGCAGAATGGCCCAATTTACTATATATTTAGGTTTCAGACCATTTCAAGGCTTGTATAAAAAGATATGATGAAAATAATGCACTATTTCATTTCAAAACAATTTTTCTAACTTAAAACAATGCATTTGCAAATCTGAAATTCATTTTGAACCATTACATGATCAAATGAAAGCCATAATCGCTTTTCTTATGCCTTGTCAGCAGGTTTATATCCAAATTAACTACAGTCTAGGAACCCATTTTCAAGCTACTCAGAAAGGCTCAGAAGGTTGAGTGGGATGAGCAATGTCAGAAAGCATTTGACATGATCAAGCAATATTTGATGAATCCACATGTCCTTCAACCCCCTAGGGTAGGGAGACCATTGATATTGTACTTGGCCTTGGAGGACGATGCTATAGGAGCAATGGTCGCTTAAGAAGATGAAAATGGAGTTGAACATGCTGTCTGCTACCTCAGTGAGAAGCTATTACCCTATGAAGCAAAGTACGGCATTGTTCAGAAAACCTGCTTAGCGGTACTATGGACGACACAAAAGTTGAGACATTACTACCAGTCTTACCAGGTTCAAGCTGTGGCAAAAGTTGATCCATTACGGTACTTGTATGAGGCACCAGTATTAGTGGGAAAGCTCTCCAAGTGGTTGGTATTACTGATTGAGTTTGACATACAGTACTCGACCAAGAAGACTATTAAGGGAAGAGTTGTAGTAGAGTTTCTAGCTCTTAATCCATTAGAAGGGCAAGAAATATGGGAGTATGAATTCCCATATGAGTCTCTGAACCTGATAAAAGTAAATGGGTTGAAGTTATACTTCAACGGAGCCGTGAACCACAAAGGAGCCAGAGTGGGGGCAATCTTAATTACACCTAAAAAGAAGAGCATTCCTTTTGGCAAAGAAGTTGGACTTTAAGGTAACTAACAACATGGTTGAATACGAGGCATGCATATTTGGTTTGGAAGCAGCCATTGCAGCAGGGGCAACGAACCTCACTGTCTATGGAGATTCAATGCTCATCATCAACCAAGCCTCGGAAAACTGGGAAGTCAAAGACGAGAAGCTGAAACCTTATGCAGAGTACATTCAGATTCTCACACTGAGTATTTCTATTTGTACCTTTGCACATCTTCTGAGGAAAGAAAATCAAATGGCAGATGCACTGGCAACATTAGCATCCATGTGGGAAAATCCTAGAGATGTAGCTATGAAACCTTTAGTGATGTGTAGAGCCAGAATTCCCTGCTACCAAGGTGAACGGATAATGATTGTGAACGAACCCAAAGAGAAGCCAAGGTTTTATGAAATTTTGAAATTCCCAAAAAAAATGAGAATATACAGAAGGAGCTAATGGGAGATGGAAGCATGCCTTGAGGGTCAGCTCAAGAAGCTACACTTATTATGTGGGTATACTTTATAGAAGAGCTTTGAATGGAATACTACTTCAGTGTCTGGACCAATATGAGGCAGAAGAAGTCATGAAGGAGATCCATGCAGTAGTATGTGGTCCCCACATGAGTGGGCATACCTTGGAAAATAAGATAGTCCGGTAAGGGTACTACTGGGACAAGATGGATAGAGATTGCATGACGATGGTCAGAAAATGCCATGAATGTCAGTTGCACGGGGATCCGATTCACCTGTCGCCAATAGAATTGCATAATTTAACTTCTCCTTGGCCATTTTTAGCATGGGAGATAGATATCATTAGAAAGATAAGGTCGACAGCCTCCAATGGCCAAAAATACATTGTTGTGGCTATAGAATACTTTTCAAGATATGTGGAAGCAACCTCATTACCAACGGTCACAGCCAAGGGCATGGCCGACTGCATTAATAAGAAGCTCATTAACAGGTTCAGGAAGCCGCATCACATCGTCTCGGATAACTGTGTGCAATTCCAAGGGGAAACTGTAGATTTGTTAGAAAGGGAAAGGATTGAACATCATAAATCTTCGCCATATAGGCCACAAGCTAAAGGGGTAGTTGAAGCATCTAACAAGACAATCAAGAAGATCCTAGCTAAAATGGTGAAGACTTACAAAGATTGGGCAGACAAACTACCTTTTGCAGTCATGGGCTACAATACAACCATGCGAAGTGCGATAGGAGAAATGCCTTACTCGGTGTTTGGAGGAGAAGTAGTGATGCCAATTGAGTCCTAGATACGATCATTGAGAGTAGCACTATAAGCTCAGAATCCTGAAGCAGAATGGGCTGAAGTAAGATACAAGCAACTGTTGTCCTTAGAAGAAAGGAGGAAGAAAGCTCTTTACCACACTTAGGTGTATCAACAGAGAATAGCAAGGGCTTTCAATAAAGGAGTCAAGATCAGACCAATCAAGGAAGGTGATTGGATGTTGAAGCAAGCCAAGCCCATTCCATTTGATCCTAGAGGGAAATTCAAGCCAAACTGGGAAGGCCCGTATCTGGTCAAGAAGATCATGTCTAAGGGAGCTGTGAAGATTTCAGATCTGGAAGAGAATGAGTTTGAGCAACCCATCAACCTGGATCATCTTAAGAAATACTACCTTTAGAAAAATGTACAAAATAATGATCCCGATGAGTTGAAAACCCGTCAGGGCGGCTCATGCAAAATAAAGGAGCCCACTAGAGTGAAAACCTCGCAAAGAGGCATTTTAAGCAAAAATTAGAGCAAAAAGCCTGCTAGGGTGAAACCTCATAAAGAGGCAGTCTAGGCAAAAATTAAGGCAATGAGAGAAGAAAGTAAGGAAGCAGTAATATTAAATGTAAAAGTTAAAGTACACTTACTATGCTAATATTAATAAAATAAACTTTGCAAAAGAAAAGTGTCAAACTTTCTTATAGTATCTGATTCTGTGTCTGCATAACTAAAAAGCGAAAACATTCATATGGATAAATGAAATGGTTATGAGACCGAATTCTTTTTGTTTTTCTTTGACCACATAATGTTATCAAAGCTTGCATTCATTTCCTTTCTAGCATTTTCTCTTGCTCTTTTCACATTGTTTATGTTGCTTGTAACATATAGCTCAGCACCTTTGCCTTCATCATGAGAAAGCTCAACCTGTAAATAAAACCATACCATAAGATCAACATTTCCATAATTTGTAACCAAGTCAACATTTCTACTTATTAGATCAACCTAAGCCTTATACTTATCAGTAACTGGTCCTTGGGTAAAGCTCAAATTCCTCGCAAAAGATCTGCTAGCCCAACGAGAGCGGATTTCCCTCAAGAAGAAAGAAGTAACAGCATAAGGAGTAAAGGTGGGAACAAGATGTAAAACTCTCTGAGCCTTGCCATACTGTCTGCAGACTCTAGATGGAGTATAGAAGGTCACAGTACTGAAGCTAGCAATCTGCACACAACTATCTATAATAGAAGTAGTGACGAAGCTTAATTTCCACCATGGACAATGCCAGCAAACTGACTCTTCATTCTAGATAAGAGAAAGTTAGTCTAGCCACCTGTGATCTCTAATGCAGTACGCTCAGTCTTAGTCAAGACATGTCCTCTAGATTGGAACTGTCGAGGCCTGTAAGTCATAGGATTTGCTAGGGGCATCAAAACGCCTAGATTTTCCTTTAACCAGATGTCATTCAGAGTTCAAACAGAAGAAAACATGAAAATGGGACAAAATAAGCATACTTGGAGAAGTAATGGGCTGCCTCGAAGGCATTGAGTGTGCTTGACGGAGTCCAAGCCGACAATGGTTTCAGCTAAGATGATAGGAAAGGGGTTATGACCGGTTTCCACCTACTCCAAGACGTGGGTAATCTGGAAGCTACCTCTTCCTTTGGTAGAGACTGACAAGAATTGTGCATATAGATAGAAACTGGTGATTCTCTTCCAAGATCTGCTTTTTTTTTGGTATAGAACTCCTTAACTCGAGCAACTCGCGAGTTAAGAAGGCTTGGCCATTAATGCAAGGTAGTATCTGACCTAGGGTTACTCCAAAGAATCCAGCTAGGGATTCTAGAGTTTGACTGAAAATAGAAAGTAATGCTAAAGGAGCGTTGCAACATTATATCTTATTCAGAATGCCTTCAAACTCTTCAAACAGGGGGCATAGTTCAACCCCATTGAAATGAAAACCATGGTGTTTGATGCTCCAGCACTCAGCAGTTGCATGCAGAAGCTTGATGTCAAACAGGAAATTCAGGAAAGCTTTGAATTCTGTAAGGTGGTACTAATACAAAGAATTCCAGATTTCTGTTTCCGTACTTCCTAGATGCGTTCTAAGGGTGTTAGCTGATTTCTAGAACATCTCATTGATTTGGGGAAGCTTCTGAAAGGTTTATTCAGTGTTTCTGGTGTTTCTAAACTGGAGTTCTATTTATAGCCCATGAGGTTTAGGAAAGTTTGGGTTTGAAAAGGAGTCAAAATAGAAAGAATAATCACAAGAAAAACCCAAAATTGAAGGAGTGGCATTTGCGGACCAACGCTAGTCTCTAGAGTGGCGTTGTCACTCAACGCCTATTCCTAAGTGGCATTGGTGGCAAACGCCACTCTTAAGAGTGGAGTTGGGCCCTGGCCTGACTCCTTTTGGCGATTTGATGATCGAGTAGATTTTTGAAGTTCTAGGAGGATTCTATGCACGACATTTCATACATACATGTTAGAAAACATAAGAAAGATGATCATACATACATAAACTAGCAAATTTGCATACATTTGTATTAGTTGGAAAATTTACATACATTTGCTAAGGAAAACATGCACACACACATCCACAATTGCTAGGAGTCATGCATACATCCGCATTTTTGTACCAAATGTATAAAGTACTGGTACATATCAAGGTCTAAAAGCAAGTTCAAAGTCTAAAGGAGTTCTGAAACAGAAATGAAGACATCTACTCATTATCCTCCTCCTTCTCAGACTCCTCTGACTCCTCAGAATCCTCATCATCATCACCAACTAGCTGACTGCCAGCCTCATTACCATCCTACTGATTGCCAACTTCCTCATCAGCATCATCATCATTGTCTCTCTGATTTACACCAGCTCTTCTAGCTGGAATATCTAAAGCAGCAAGCTGAGCCTTTAACTCAGCGACCATCCTGCAAGAAAGGTGATGGGCCTGTCTCCAAGTATCACATGTCTTAACTAGATGGGCCTTACCGGCCTGGAAGTATGATGACAGACGTGAGACCTCATCAACAGGAACCTGGGAAAGATAGGAGGATTAGAATTCAAACACAAATGTAAATGAATAAAGCTAGGTAAAAAAAGCTCACATGAGTACATCTAGTTGTAAAAGAAATCGAAGAATCGGTAGTAGGATTGGAAAGTATGCTCAACTAGACCAGCAATAGTCCTATGATGCACAGATAGTCCAAAAAACTCAGTGATGTAGCCCGGTACAACATCACCACGACTGCTAGAAATGTGTCTAAACTGACGAGGTCTAGTAAACTTTAGACTCAAAATCACTCCTATAATAGAAGCGCGAGTCCTACTACTCGGTCCAGGTGCATCTGGCTTAGGACTAGGGGCATCATCATCACCTGAACCCCTAGAATTGCATCATTCTGATCCTCATCAGAGCTAGACTCAGAGAAAGTCACTAATCCCATGGATACCTATAAAGAAACGGCTGTAGATCATGCAAGCAAGGTATGATGTATAAAGAAGCAAAAAGGATGGAATGTTACCTTGCCTAACATCCTGGGAGACAAAGGCAATGCTGGAAGGCACCACGAGCACAAGAATAGAGTGTAGTCCTTAGAATGGGAAAGAAAAGACACACACTCAAAGCCATCAAGAGCTGTACTCAAAGCACTATTTGTCAGCTCATGTCCCCAGAACATCTGCATAGGAGGGTCATGGGGGCTCCTCTGGAATCTAGCCGAATACTGGTGATGAGTCCTCTCTCCTAGAAACCACATCCTAAGCCCAAGACCCTCTAGAAGGATCCTTATGTCATCCTTTTGTAGAGACACAATGATGTTGGGCAGAAATCCCTCCATCGGACCTAACCACTGTCTGTCAAGCTGAAACAGAAGGAAACAAGGTAATTAGTGAGTTAAGGTACACGCGAGGAGCATCAACATCAGCTAGATGAATACACAATCACTGCAAACCTCAACATCTGAGGGTAGGGAATACGTAGCAAGGATGAAGAGGGAAGAGTTGGCAAATCAAGCCTAACTCAATAGCCCAGACCTACAAATGAAGGGTTAGAGTAGCACATGGCAAGTAAAGCAAAAAAGAATAAAGCAAAAGTTGAAGCAACTCACATGAGTGGCGTGCTAGAAGCCGTAGAACTTTACAGCACCATGGGAAATCCTATCCATTAAAAGATACAGATAGGCCAAAGCAGGGGAGCCCCAATCATACCTGCTCATCTAATCAAAGTCCTTGAGAATAGGAACGAAATGCAAGCAGATGGTAGAATTGGTATTGCAAAAGATAGTGCTACCTAACAAGTAAAGAATGAAAACCTAGGCCATCTAATCAAACCACCAATCAAACTCTAGCCTTTAGCTCAAAAGATATCTCGTAAGTGCATCAACATAGAGCTTCTTAAGGCTCTTCTGCCCTGGAACCATGCCCAGCATCTAGAGAATGTACTCATTCTGCATATCATGATGGACAGAGTATATCCCACCATCCTAGAATATCCTCTCACCAGCACATTCTAGTCTAGTAATAGCAGAAAAAGAAGTTAGAGACAGTGTATGCTCCCCACATGGCAACTGCAAGGTGTGGGTAGTAGCAAATCGTCGCTCCATCAACGCCTGTATAGAACGGCGATCAAAGCGAGAGCTCATATGATCATCCATATTCTTAGGAAATGTGGAAAGCAAAGGGCCAAACCCAGCCTGTAGCACTAATGCCTGCACACCTAGAGGTGATCCTCTCTAAAATGCTCGAACTTAGGAGAAATTCCCATTATAAGTAAAAGTAGTCTCATCCCCCTGCAATGTAATAACAGGTATATTTCCTAACTCAGTCATCTAATTCTTGCATGCATTCTTTATTTCTAACTTTAGTAGCTAATAGAGCATCTAATCATACATAAATCATTCATTTAATATGCAAAATCATGCATAAATCATTCATTAATGCACATATCGTCCTAAATCATTCATATCATACATAAACCATTCATTTAATGTGCAAATCATCCTAAATCATTCACAAAATGTACATATCAGTCTATTTTTATGTGTTAAATCATCCAAACATTTTTATGTGTTAAATCATCCAAACATGCATCGAAATGCTGTACGGAGTTCAAATTCACTGCCAGGACTAGGACTGGGCTCAACGCCAGGCCCAGCAGTGGCGTTGCCGCCAATGCAGGTTCCACGATTCGTGTTGGCAGCAACGCCACTCCCAACAGTGGTGTTGAGCCCTAGGCAATGGCGTCGGCTGCCAATTCGGGTTTATTTCACAGATTTTTGATAAATTACACAATACGCAGTCAATAAACAATGAAATTTAAGTGTTTGGGCGCTTAACTGGTCTCTGATCCTGCTACAAAGATGAAATCGAGCGTTGGAAAGTAAAGAAACTCTTCCTCCTCTTCAGATTCCACCCGAATCAGCTCTTTGCACCTCTTCCCGAACCCGAAAAAGGCTAACCGGCTCCCATGTAGGTTCTAATGCCGGATCATTGACCATTTTGCCTTTTGTTTGAAGTAATTTGGTTAATAAATGAAGAAATGAGAGGAAAATGAAG
>CANYLF010501790.1:0-16850 GCA_948193215.1 Bocquillonia castaneifolia | reverse complement strand
ATGGCATTGGTATGCGTCGTCTCAAAGATCTTCAATGATGTTACAAATATGGAGAGTTTTTACAATGTACTCTTTTTTCTTTAATCAAGGTTTTGTCCCATTGGGTTTTCTTTGGTAAAGGTTTTTAATGAGGCAATGCCCTATTTGCATGATGGACATTCAAATGGGAGTATTATAAATATTTTATTTAAAGTGAATGTCCATTAGCTTAATAGTTGAGAGATAGTGGATGTCTAATTAATTAGCACTAACTTAATAATTAATAGATAGTGGATGTCTATCAATTAGCACTAGCTTAATAATTAATTGATATTTGATGAATGAAATTGCCTATAAATACCCTATGGGTTCATTTGTGTAAGATATGAAAAATAAGAGAAGAAATAAAAATTGAGAGTTTATAAAAATATTAGTGGGTAATTAGTGCGTTTAAAATAATATTAAAATTATCCTCTTAATTTTGTGTCCTTATTTTAATTTTTTTATAACAAAAAAAATGGAGGAAGGAAAAAGGAAAAGGGAAAATCGAAAAAGGAAAGAGGAAGATGAGGAGGAGATCGCGGGAGGGTCTTATTGGAACTTTTGTTTTTTTTTTTAATTATTTTTTTTAATTCAATTAGCGTGTAGGAAAAGGAATTATACACTATTTCTTCTTCTTCTTCTCCTGCTTCAATTTTTCTTTCTTTTGTTTTAAAAAAAAATTATATATTTGCATCACATTGAGTCATTGACAGATCTCTCTCTACATATATAGCGATAAATAAAACCGAGTCTTTTATACTCTCATCGTCTTCATCATCAAGAAGAAGAAGAAATTATAAGATACGGCGACGGCGAAGAAGAAATCACTCAATCTGCGATTATTATCTGCAATATTGAAGAGATCTGAAATTCCACGGATTTGGATGGTCCGGATTTGAATAGCCAAAACAGGTGAGGAGATTAGATAGATTGGCAAAACCCTAGGCGGCTTAGCTATCTTCTTCTTCTTCTTCTAGATTTGATTCGTTTGGTTTGTCAGATCTTAGCTGCAGTTACAGTTGCGGTTGTGGGAGATCTGTTTGATTATGGATTTTATTTTATTCTATTTTTTTATTTGAAGCAAGAAGAATTAGAGGAATAGGAGGTTAGGTTGTATAACGATCGTTTTCTTTGATTTGTGTATGTATTTAAAGGAGAGGCTGTTAGGGTGTATTTTGATTCGATTTTTCATTTTAGATTCGGCCGTAATTTGCCTCTAAACCCTAGGTCAGCTTGTGCTTGCTTTAATTTTATCAGATGCTTCTGGGAATTTCTTGCAGAGCGGGTGAATTCAACTTATGAAGAAGCTATTTGTGTATATTATCTGTCTGTCTGTTGTGTTACGGTGATGATGTCTTGTGATTATATATACAGATTTTGTTGATGAGGTTGCTGTTTGACTGCTGCAGGATTGGTGAGTTTTTGGCAGTTTGATGGCCTCTTGTAAAACGTTTGATCAGAAACCGTTAGTTAGTAGTAGGAGATTGTCCATGGAATCCATGCATGATGTTATCGGTATGAGATTTTCTAGCCTTTTCAACTCTGATTTGACTTGGAAAAATGTTGCCAAAGGCAATAGGAGTGCTTCTAGGCGTGCTAGGAGTTCGGTTTCTAGGTGTTGGAATGCTGGTGTGCTTGTTAAAAGAAAGGATTCCAACGCTCAAGACCTTCCTTTCTCTGAATCTGAAAAGGTTTGTTTGTTTGTTTGTTTTTTTTTTTATGCTTCTTCTGCTTTCTTATGTATTGTGTTGTTACATGATATTGTATATCTATCAAAGGAATTTGTGCAACTTTGTGACGTGATACTATATTCCCCTGTTGTCTTTTGCAGCTTGGAGTTAGCATTCTTGGGTGCCACTTTAGTGAAAATCCAGACTATGTGCCTATCAAGAAAAGGAAATTATCATTCAGATCAAAGTCTCCACCGTCCAGAGCACAAAATAAACAGCCCCAGAATTGTCGACCTGAAGCAGCTTGTAAGAGTGAGACGGGTCATTTTGCTGATAGTGAAGTGATAGAAGGTAGCGAGAAGACCTTGGGCAGGGTAAGTAAACAATTTAGTGATAAGGAAGACTTTTCGGGTATTTTCATACTTGCAGCTGCCGCCTGCAGTGATAGCTTTGGAGAAGGTAGTGACTCTGGTAAGGAGGGTTCTGCAGTTGAAAATTCTTGTGTGTATGAAGATTCCTCATTGAAGAATAAGTTGCACTGTTCATCAAATATTGTTGTTCCAGGGGACTTAAGTTCTGCGGAAAGATCAACTCAACGAACTAGCTCTGGTATGAAGAAGGTTAAAGAGATAGATGGTGTGCATGGGGTTTCTTGTCAAGATGATCGTTCATTTTGGGATTTGAATACTTCAATGGATGCATGGTCATGCCCTGTTGATCATCAATATGCAGATTCTAACATGGTAGATGACATTCCTACAGATGTGAAATCTGGTAATTGTAGTGACAAGATTGGGGTCTCAGAAAGTGAGACCACACAAGATGAACCTGAGGGTATCTTATGTCGTACTGAAACAAGATTGCCACCTGTAGACCCTGGAGGGATAGGTCATAAGGAGCAAGTTTCAAACACTAAAGAGTGCAAATCGGATTCTTGGACTGATATTGATAGGAATAGCTGCTTACAGGGATATAATGAAATTGTATCAACAGAAAGTGTTACTATGTCTACTGAAAGAGACAAACATGCTTCAGCTCAATTTACAGGGAATAGCACAAGCTTGTCTCTGCATCAAGTTACAGGGTTGAATTCATTTGTTGACGACTCTCTTCCCTCTAAGTCCAATCAAACTTTGAGAACTTGTATTTCCAAAGCAGTTTGTGATGCAGCATCTACATCTTCCCCTGGTGTTACTTTTGCTAAGAATGAAGATGGTTGTGCAGCAAGTATATGCAAAACTGTTTCTTCTAGTTTGCAGGTTGATGAAGCGGAGCTTGCATCACATGTCAGCTTGTCAGTTAACACCATCTGTTATACTCAAGATGCTTTAAATGAAGATGCTCAGGTTGCCAAAGAGAATTCTGTTTGCCAATCTATTGAAGGGGGAGCACTTCCATGCTCTACCACAAGTGTGCAGATGTCTACTGTAGGTGTGTTAGCTCGGGAGTCAAAGTTGCAAAGCAATAATGCTATTCAGCAAGATGAATCTGAAGTGTATCAAAACAACTCTAAGGATGTTGTGAGTTGTCATGATAAGGTGGTCGCGAAGGAACCTTCTGACAACGGCTGTAATTCTGATGTTTCCCATGATCATGATTATGCAAAAGCAAGGAGGTGCGAAGTGGATTATGATTCTCAGTATGAAGATGGAGAACTAAGGGAATCTGTGGAACATCCGTGGCAAGAATACGGCGGTGATGATTTAGAGGTTGAACAAGTGGATTATGGATCTGACAGTGATAATTTGGGTCCTCAATCTGAAAAAGTTGTGACATGCATACAAGGGGATCTACAGACACATTCAAGTTGGTTGAAAGGAAAAGATGCACAGGGTATAGCTAAGACTGGTGATAACCTTCACAGCAGCTCCAAAGTAAGTACTGAAATGGACATTACAAACAGTAGGATTGGTAATGTGAAGGATGACAGAATAGTTGGACATAAAAATTATTTTTTCCGAAAAAATTTTAACAGTGAGGATGCCAATCAATTGGATTCTTTGGATCGGACAAGGGTGAGAGAAACTAGAACATTTAGAAGGGACATGTGTTCTCGTTTTGAAGAACGGAAATTGTATGATGATTCTTTTAGAAAGGACAGGTATTACTCATTCTGTCCATGTTCCCCCTCAGCTTTTTTTTCTTCCCTCTGTTTACTTATGGAGATATAAAAATCATATAGGGAGAACAGGAAATGTCCTAAAAGTTCATTTTGACTTCCTTGTTATGCCTATTTTTGTCTTCAATTCAAGTTAGGCTCAGTACTTTGTGTAGTCGGCCAAATTGATTGTCTGTTGAAGCATTTTACTTTATATATATGTGAATAGAGTGATTCTGGTGATAGAGTACACATCTTAATGGGAGTCTCACTAAGTTGAATCCTTTTGTAGGGGTAGATATACTCGGCATTACTATGCTGGAGCTCAAGAAGTTGATCGATTGGTTGATTCTCGAGATGGCAGCAGGGACATAAAGCACTATAATTTTTCGAAGTACAATGGGTCAATGTCTTTTCATCACAATCGTCATCTTAAAAGAAGTAGGTCTCCAGATACTAGAAATGAGGCTGTTGCTATGCAGATGCGTTGTAGATCATCAAGAAACCTTAGTCCTGGTTGGCGCATGACACTTGGCAGGGGGCGATCTGTTAGATATGGTCTCCAAGTTGATGGAAGGGGACCAAAGAGCGATTACTATGGCATTGTAGCTGATGATTGCAATGATTTATCCATGACTCCTCATCCTGTTACCAGAAGAGAGAGAAGTTTCTCTCCTATTAAAAGAAGGGAACTTCATGCACATAGATCTCACTCGAGATCTACTTCAAGATCTAGGAGTCTTTCTTCAAGTTCTGGGAATCCAGGTTTTAGGTACCGAAGTAAATCACCTAATTTCAGATCATCTCTGAGAATGCAAAGAACAAGGTCACCTTGTCCTGGTCCTTTAGTTGGTCGCTTGGGAGGATTTAACCTGGCACCAAAAGGTCACAATGAACGATGGACTGGTGATAAGAAAGATGATTTTTATTTTAGGGAGCAGGGTTTCAACAAGCATTCTTCATTTCCAGCTAGGAGATCACGAGGAAGATTTGTTCAAGAAGATCGTGGGTTTGATTTGGTCAATTCTTCACGTACCTTTAGATCTACACACCCAAGAAGATTCATGGAGATGGGTGGAGCTGTTAGAGGGGGCTTAAGACATGAAGAAAGTGATGATGATAGAGGTAACCATCGATACATATATGGGAAGACGTTTCCTGTGAAGCGGCCTCGTTATAATGTTGGAGATGGTTATAATTCTCGTTATAGGGATGATGTTTCAGATTTCTGTGGCAGCAGGAGTCCAAAGTCCCGTGTTCTGGATAGCCAAATTGGTGAGTTACCAAGGAAATTTAGGGAAGTTAGAGGGCAATTTAGATATGAAAGAGAAGGGAAATATAATAATGTTGATAGAAAGTCATTTGGGGTGCTGGAAGCTGGTGATGAGATGATGCCTTCAAGGAGATCCTCTTGACCACCATTCCTTTCCCCAACTTCCTCGCCTTGGTTTTTTTTGTTCATATTGGGTTGGGTGCGTCAGCAAGTGGATAAATATACGGAATTTGAAGCATTTAGTTCTTTAGTTCTGTTGCCAGCACACTTTTTTTGAGTTATCTTTTATCCTACCTGGAGTTTTGGTAAAGTTCTACCTCTCACCCTTTTTATCATTATTATTATTATTATTATTTTGTTATTGTTTATTTATTCTCTCGTGGCCGATTCGGGTGACGGGCCCATGAGCATTATCAAATCAATGAAATGTCAATAGTTTTTTTTGCCATGGCTATACTTAATTGCATGTTTACTGGTACTGGTGTCACTATACTATTATGTTCAAGAATTCATTTAACTCGATTTTGAATCCTAACATCTTGGGTTTTTCTTTTTTTTTTTTCCCCTTCTTCCATTTTTGTGATCTCTTTTTCCCATGCCATCCCTATCTTTTCTGGGAATTCTCGTCTCCTCCCCATTTGGATTCCGTTGTCTGTTTTAAGTTTTACATGTCCTTTTAATAAATCATTTAATATAGAAAATAATCACTCCTAAATAGTTACAAGTGTACATCATCTAAAAACACTTTAGTTAATTACAATAGAAAATATCTGGTAATTTTAAATACACAAGTTGTAAAAGTTTAATAGGAAAAAATAAAAATTCTTAGAAGTTTATTTCCTTTAATTTGCATTCTTATATGATTCATGTTATAATATAAAATTATAATGTGAGTTTAAATAATCAATTCAGTAAAAAACTATTTAAACTTAGGTTATTTTAAATGTAAATTTACACTGTAACCAACTTCATTGTCCTCGTAAAATATGCGATAATCAAAATATGCCATTGAACAAGAATCTAAAATAGTTAGTAAATTGCATTCTTATAAAATGTATGATGACTAGAGTTTTAAATAGGTAAGCTAGTTTTAAATGTTAATCTAATCAATTATAATTTTAGCTAAATAATTGATTTACATAAATGTATTTATTAATAATAATTACAACTAATATTTTGTTAAATTATTTTATATATCTAATATGCATGATCGGATATGGGAATCCATATTCATGGAAAATAAAACAGGGATTCCTTGCACCATTTGGGAGCGGGTTCCATGAAAATTTCTGCTCCATTGGCATCCTACTTGGAAGAAAATATCTATTTTCTGGTTTTTTATCTATTAGTTGAACTTGACTACACACGAACATGCAGCTGCATTTGTAACCAAAAAAAAAAAAAAAAAAAGAACCACTAAGAGAGTCAAAAGAAGTAGGCTTTTTTTGCTTTCCTTGCGCACTTGTTTGCAGTAATTACAGAAAATTTATGCGTTGTGTAGTATAGCTTCAGCTACAGCTACATTCTGTATCTTCTTTAGTCAATTATATGGTTGGCCAACAGTTGAGCCCTGAGCAAGCAACAACAATCTGTCCGATGTTAAACTTAATTTACTACCAGGACAATGAATTGATGGGTGATATATATATATGTTCCCAGGCTTCATGGTGTATCGCAGACATCATCAAAGTGTGTGAAGAAAGAATTCATGGTAGGGCAATCATAGTTCAGTTCACCAGGTCTTGCAAATTTTTGCCTGATCAGCAACCAGCAGTAAATAGAAAAATCATGTCTACCATCAGCCAAATATCTGAAATAAATTTTGAAATATGAATACGAGATTTTAGCTAACTACCATTCCTGGTCCATCAGCATTTCATCTCTCAGTCCAAACTCTCTCAGCTCTTCTTCATTGTGATGCATTAACAAGCTGTACCTGCAAATATGGCATTATGTACTGTGATTAATTGTTGGTTTTCATGTAAAATCTCAAATACTTGTACTTTTTAACTTCCGGGAAATGAAACTGAGATGGATTACCTTCCGCCGTAACCTTTCTCCATGACGAGCATTCCCCCATTGCCAAAGTTGTAGAGCTTCTCATATTGCTCCACCGTCCATTTATACCACCTCATCAGAAACACCCGCAATGTGAGACCATGAGACACTATCACCAAGTTCATGTCCTCATTTTGTTCACCAGGCCGCTGAAATCGTCCGATATTAATGTCTTCTCTTAGCGTTTCCCTGAATCCTGTTAATCAAAAAACCTGATGAGAGAAAGGACAGATTTCTGCTTCAGTAGTGATAACAATTATAAGTACCAGTAATTCGGTCGTAAACATCAGCAGCTGATTCACCATTAGGAAATCGATAAAAGAATCGACCGTAAAGGTTTCGAAGAGTTTTCTCAACTCGCATCTTCTCTCTATCCTGAAAATTCCCTGGCAAAGAAGAAATAGCAAGTGAACTGTTGTGGTTTGTTTCAATTCAACAACAGAATAGAGGACATGAACTCATCAAGATCCTATATATTTTTCTAAAAGCATACTTACCAAAATCTTGTTCTCTTAAACGTGGTTCTTCTCTCATGCCAGCAATCCTCGGACGCTCAAAAGCTAGAGCCAAATGCTGTAACGTTTGACGTGTTCTTTTATATGGAGACACATAGAAGTAAACCTGCCAATTGCTGGCCCCATCTTTCTCAATCATTTCTCTAATTTTCTTCCCACAGTCTTCAGCCTGTGCCTTGCCTTTCTTAGTAAGTTCAATTTTCGGATCAGGAACTCTCGTATACACACTTTCATCAACGTTTCCTTCACTTTCTCCATGTCGAACAAGTATTATCCTTCGAGGCCTTGGAGGAAACAGAAGAGGATTCTTTTCAGGAAAAGTAACCTGCCCATTTGGAGAAAGTTCAATAGTTTCTTTTGGGTCCTTGCAACATTTCGTGGACCTGAAATTGACCGGCCGAAATGGCCGAGAGAGTAGTGCTGGAGAAAACGAGAGAAGAAGTGAGGCCATTTCTTAGCAAGATGACTCCAAAAGTCAGCTCATTGATTGCAAATGTACAAAGCATATGCTTAGTGATGCAACTTGGCAAGATATAATTCAGTTTGTACAAAGGACAATAATTAATACAGGGTAACTTAGGACTAAAAAAGGGTCACATTTGGTTTACTTTGGTAGCTAAGAGTTCTCATGTTTTGGCAATCATTTTCATGTTCGTGCTGTGCAATTGCTTGTTATTTATGTGGATAATGTTTGTTCTATGATCTAATGGCTAATGGTTGTGGATATATGTGGTGCAAATGGGAAGGGGACCCTTTCTTACATTTTCTTATGTTGTGATACATCAATGACCAAAACCTTGGGGAAGGGGGGGTGAATCTATGAAAAGAAAGAAGTTGGTTTTATCTCTCCCCTTTCAACAATGTTTTCTTTTTTTCTTTTTTTTTTTTTTGTTGGTGCGGCACAAGTGGACCAGTAGACCCTTTTTTTTTTAAAAAAATATATAACTTGAAAAATATTTTAAGGGAAAGTAGGGCATAAGTAGGGGTGTAAATGAATTGGGCTATTCATAACCTACTTGAGATTGAGTAGAAAAAAGCTCGAAATTGACTTGAAAAATTCGAGTCGAGCTCAAGTAGTTCAGTCTCGAACCGAGTTCGAGTATCAATTATAGAAGCTCGTGAGCCTAAACGAATTTTTATATATTAAACTCGAGCTTACTCGAGTCGAGTTCGATCTCGAGTTTTTCTTAATTAATTTATTTAAATATTTTTTATTTTATGGATTTGAACCTAATCGAACCGAGCTTGAATAATTTGAGTATAGGTCGAGCTCGAGCTTGACCTTAAATAAAGCACTCAAACTCGAATTCAAGCCTGTTCGGTTCGGGCCGGTCAGTTTACACCCCTGGCCATAAGAAATTACTACCACAACAAACACTATAAGTGTGCATTTTGGTGTTCGGGCAAGAGTGACACATCTAAGCCCATTTCTCGACCTATTGAAATTCAAAGAATTAGTTTAAGTCTCGTCTAGACATAGAAATCAAGGCCTTGTTCTGGGCTAGGCCTGAGCTGAATGGACCATTCATGTCTTTCAATTTTGTCTTTGGCATTGAAAAACTTTTTATCTTTGAATTTTCTAAGATGCTCCGATGATTTGAAATCTGTAATGAAAATTATGCCTTGGAAGTGGTCCATTCAATCTGTAGACCTCAGAAAACATAAATAATGGATACTATTTTTCTAAATATTTGATATATATGGAGATATATATACTCTCAAATGAAAAAAACAGGATTTTTAGAGCAAATATATACCATTAAAGTAATGAAATATCTTAATTGACTTCACAAGAAGAATGGTCAAGAAGTTCAAATCACACTATTTTCTTATTAGTTCTCTAAATCAAAAGGTTTAGGTAAGAGCTTTTATTAAAACCCGAGACTTAGGAAAATAAATAATTATGAAGAAAGATTGATGTCATCCTCAGTTCACTTATATAATAAAAAATTGAAAAGAACTCCTTTCTTTTTAATTACGAATACCATAACCTATCAGGAAAAAAAAACTTATGTACGTAGGAAACCTTAATTTTCAAAGACAACCATAGATTTATTTAGTCACAAATATTTAGTTGAAAATTTATTGAGTCAAGCAATGGTCTATGTATAACCTTAGAAACAAATTAATAAAATTCATGCGAGAATGTTTTGATGGCATGCATTCATGCTTGGCATTAATTAATTAATTAATATAAACAAGTCTATTTCTCTAGGGTACTAAGCTCACACTTTGTCCTCAATGTCCGAAAACGAAGTGCCCTCCACCCAAGGGAAAGAGCTACGAAAGTGTAGCATTTTAGAGATGAATCTCTCTGATGAATTATTTGGCAATACACCAATTGTTCTTTTGTCTTTTTTTTTTAGGAAAATTATATATACACTACAGTTCACGCAGCTCATGTGCCGAATCTAATTTATAACAATTCAAATATGTTTTTAATTAATACAAGATGAAGAAAAATTCAAAGTATAATAAATATATGTGTTACCCTATAAAAAGCTTATTAAATTGTAAATTGTAGTATATATTTAGCATATCAATTGTAAGCCATATTTATCTTTTTCATCACACGTAAATTACATAATAAAAGGCATAAAAAAACTTAGGGTTTAACTAAGTTAAGCTAGTTGTCTTCATATGGGATATTAATTACCCTATAAATTCTAGATTAATAATAGCTATAAAGATATAGTTATATATTGACAAAGATTGTCTATACTTAGGAGGAATAAATATTAGGTGTAGGCAAAAAAGACTACTAGTATTATAATGCTAAAGTAATGAATGATTGGAATTAACATTGAGGCAAATGCACTTAATTATATAGGATTTCTTTGAAAGTATGTAAGCTATGAGATTAATTCTTCGAAATATGATAACTAATTGATTTTTTTTTTTATTTAGGATCATGGATAGTGAAAGTTGGACTTCTAGTTTTGTGGCAATGGAAAACAGGCTGAAAAGTGTATATATAGTGTCAGTCAATAGAAAATGATATTAATTTCTAACAAATGTGCACCATCAAAGGTCCATATCCAGATACCCTTATGACCCTAACTCTTGGGGATAGCATATATACTAAACTCCAAAAACTAAGGGGAAAATAATTGATAGAAGGCTCATCAGAGTTAAGACAAATCATTTTAAGCATTTCATTGACAACAACTGTTTTTTGAATGAATTAACTTAGCTAGGCTTTGAATGAAATCCCTATATACTTAATTGGTAAAATAAAATTGGCATATATATTGATTATAATTTTTGGTCGCTTAATTTCCATTTCCCAATTCTGCTTCAAATCTACATCAAACCATCCATCAATGTAACATGATTCGAAGACATTCATTCAGTTTGGAGTCTCTAGCACCAGTGTAATTAAACAGTTCCATCTTTACTATTAGGACAAGGCATCAATTCAAAATGGACTGTATTATTATTAAGGTAAAATAGGGAACTAAACATATGAAAGTCCACTTCAAATACACTATTAAGGAAGCATATTCTTTTGGAATTATAATTTGTTAATTAATAATAATTACCTCTTGAAGACATTCTTGAGGTTTTCTAATAAAGGGTATATATGCTTATACACAAGGATTAAACCTTATCCATATATAAATGTAAAGGCCTAGTGTACAAAAAAAGCCAAACCTTTTAATTTGTTTGTAATTTTAATCAAACCTTTTAATTTTTTCCGAATTGTCCCAATTCTAAACTTTGCATTTAATTATGTCCAACTTACTAAGATTGCTATAAAATTATGCATGATTAATGATTTAATTGACACAAATGACATCTTATTAAAGAAAATAAATTACAATAATTCATTACCCATGAATCAATTATAACCACTATTTTAATAATTTTACATAATTTATGTCAATTCGGATAAGTTGGACACAATTAAATGCAAAGTTTAAAATTGGGACAATTCGGAAAAAATTCAAAGATTTGGTTAAAATTATAAACAAACTGAAAGGTTTGACTTTTTTTATACATTAAGCCAAATGTAAATTGCTAGTGAAAATTGGCGGTAGTTTGTTTTACTTCTTACTTTTTTCTACATGCCTCCCTCTTTCCATTAAAAACACATAGTCCCTTTGTCCGCTCTCAAAAAATAAATAAATAAACAAAGACCCTGTTTCAAGTAGACCCATTCTATTATATAAAAATTTATGACATTTAATATATAACGGCATTAACATACTTACAAAGGAGTAGCTTTCATTTTTTGTCTGTTACACTAAAGAAAAGAAAAAAAAAATTATGCTTTATTAATCATACAATGGCATCACTAGCAAGATCCATAAGAAACTTCTTGTGATTAACAATACAATTTAAATGTTTATTATATTAAACATACGGGCAAGAAAAATTAACTTCATTTTATTTATTTTTTAGAAATTTAACTTAAGCTGTGTGTACATTATACATTGGTAGAGCAAAATATTAAGGAAAAAAAAATACCATCAGTAGCAAACAAAATCACATCTTATCAGACATATCCACTTAATTCAATAAGCCAAAAATATCTTTTCAATTTGAGCCTTTTTTTTTTTGGTCATTTGCGTTGACTTTAGTCCTGTCGGTGACTTCTATTAGTTAAGGTGAGCAAAAATCTAAAATGAATGGAGAGCTCGATAGTTTGTTAGGTAGTGAATATGATTTATTTAATAATTTTTCTGTATAGAATTCTTGATAAAATTAAAATCTTCTTGAAAATTGTGTATGTAATCGGATGTTGTTTGTGAAATTTGATAATTAAATCTAAATATGTGTTCTTGTAAAGGAAAAAATATATTCCCTCCCATTTTAAAAGATCAAGTTCACTTTTCACATAAGACATATTTTATTTTTTTTCTTATTTATCTCTATTAATGAATGTCTTGTAAATTGTGTTTAATAATAATAAAATGTCTTTTTAAAATTTTAAAGGGATAAAAAAGAAAGATTGAGCTACAAATATTATTGAAAATGTAAATGACACTTTTTAAATGAAACATCAAAAAATGAGAAATGGATTTTTTAAAATGGGAGGGAGGGAGTATAAATTTCAATGAATCCTTTTGTTACTATTGTGAGAACATAAATAAAGACCAAGCTTTCGGGGAAAAAAGAATGATACCATTTGTCCGTATTTTTTTTTTTTATTTTTTATGGTAACGGTGGGTTTTGATACCTCCAAAAGAATGGCAAAAAGGAAAAATGACAATGTTAGAGTATGGGTAGAGTACTATTATATCCTTATTCATATCCAAGTGATATAATTATACCATATTATAGTAGATAAAGAATTTTATCCCCAAACCTGAACCCATAGAATTTTGGATACCAATGGGTAACCTATTACCCAAATGGTTACTTAAATAATTTTTAAATTATTCATATTAATATAACATCGTAAATTAAAATATTACACATTGAAATAAAAAAAATAATATAAAAATATAAAACTATTAAAAATATCAAATAAATGTTAAAATTTTATTTAAATCTTCAAAATTAATAAAATTAAATTATAGAAATACTAATGTGATTCATCCTATTAGTAAAATTAATTATTTTAATATTTCAGAAATATAATGGCCTTAACTCCAAAAATTCAATGCATGTCATATAATCTGTAAATTGGAGAATAATTATTTGTAAATGATAACATTGATTCATCTATTTATGAATAAATTAAATAAGCATATTAATATGATAAAAAATGTAATTACTATTAACTTAATAATCATTGTATATATTTAAGATACTCAATGAATTATAATACCTTCTCATAAAAATATCAATTCTCATTTTTTATTTTTATTCTTGGATAAAAATTTAATGCTTTATTATTTATGAAGTAAATTTATTTATTTATTATTTTATCATGATAATATTTTATAATAATATTATTATTACAAATTATAAAAAAATTACAAAACTTTTTTATACTTTATAACACAGTCACAAGTTTTCTTAATTAATTTACATTTTAGCCATTACATCCACGTTTGTTAATCAAATTTTACCATCTTATATTCTAATAAATTTATCATATTTTATCATGACTTCTCACCAAAATTGGGACCATTTGAATATTTTTTTTATTTTCTATGAAGTTTCTCAATTTTATTCAATTAAAAAGTAGAAAAAAATAATTTAATGGTCACAAATTTTTAAAATTTTTTTATAAGTTATATTGTATTTTTCTTGACTCGCATGCAAAATTTTAAATCAAAATTAATTATAATGAATTTTTTAGAAGTGAGACACTAATGACGGGGACCGTTGGGTTACAAAACTCAAAGTTTGAGGACTGTCGTGTTACAAAAAAAAAGTTTAGATACGGTGATGGTAGAGAGGAGAAAGTTTGGGAAGTGGTGGATCCGGGAATTTTATACAATAGGGTCCATAATTATAGTTTAAATATAACGTTCAAGGCATATTTTTTGCTCCAAAACTTAATTTTATTTAATATACCCTTAATTTTTATTAATCTATCAAAGTCTTAAACTTAAAATTTTCATGACATTTAAACACTTTTTGCCGCATGTCAAATGCACGCAATTCCACATTAGCGCATCTTTTACTACACGTGCAGTTGACATTTGGCAAGAAAAAGTAGTAGAATGTTATGAAAAATGCAAGTATAAGGGTTTGAGAGGTTCAAAGTAAAGTTTATGGACATAACAGATAAAATCGTGAAAGCTTAAGGAAAAAATGTGTTTAGTCTATATATTTAAATTAAATAACACATGAATAAATTTTTGACTTTATAATATTAAAATAATAAATAAAATTCCTTATGTTTGTTTCGTAACAACTAATAATTAATAGCATTGTCTTTTGCCCTCGTAAGCAAGAATTATGAATGGGTTACACTATTTGTTATAGCTATTTGTTTAATATGAGCTACCCAACTTGTATTATAACATCTATTTTTTGAATTGGTCGATTTTTTTAGTAAATAACGGGATGAATTTAGTAAAAAAAACACTATCCGTTTAATGTTGTAAGTCTTACATGGGGTCCTTTTTACAAATTTAATGGGTTCCATATATATTATATACATATATATAATAAAACTATAAATAAAAATGTGGGGTCCTTGGACCCCTATCCTTTCAACATGGATTTGCCTCTGAGTTCGGGGACCGTCAGCGAAAATTACCCTATATATCTTTTGATAAGTGTTTTTAGAACACTTATTTGGGCTTGTTTATTAGGTTAATTAGGTTGTTTAGTGTTTTAGTTTGTTTTATTTTAATGGTTTTTAGTAATGCTTTTAGGATTTTTATTGATTGGGCTTAAATATTTTTGTTTTGTAGGAAATTAGGCATTTTATATGGAAATTCGTATTTACTGAGCAATGAATGTTGTTTGGGTCATAACTTTGGCTACAGGAGTCCGATTGAGGCGATTCAAAAGCCCAGACGAAGCTATGATCCAGCCCTATACTTTTATTGATGTTCCAGGCCCAAGAGAGCTTATTTTCTGCCTAGAAATCTGATTTGAAGTGGCTGCACTTTTAATATCAAGTTTGGATAAGGTTGCTTTTAGGGATAAGGATAAGGGATTTGTTATTTTTTAATGGTTTTTTTTTCCAAGCTTATACAAGAGGAAAAGAGTGCAGTAGAAAGAAGTTAATTTTTTGGGAAAGAAGATACGTACAAGAAAGCGTAGAGAATTTGGGAAAAACTCAGGAAGCAAGGTGTGGAGGGAAGAACGTGAAGACTTGAAGAAATTCATGTTTTCTAGTTTCTTCTTCTTGAATTCTATTTTTATTTTTATTAGTTTTTATTTTCATGGGCAACATGAGTAGCTAAGTTATTTTAGGGATATTGACATGTTAAAGCACCTTTGTGCTAGTTGATTTCATGGATTCTTGTTTAATGCTAATATACTTTTTTGTTTTAATATTGAATGAGAATTGATCACTTTCATTTGATTATTTGTGTTATGTTATTCATTGGAAAATGATGGCATGATAGACCTAAAGAGTTTTAATTAATTTTAATTGCGCAAGAGGAATCTTGGTAGTTAGATTGATATTCTTAAGGGTTTGATTAAAGTTTGATTTTAATGACTGCTTAGTGGTAATTAAATTAATGGACGTTAATTAATTGGGCTAAGTCTAATTGAAGTTGAATTTAGTTTGTCAAGTCTTGAAAGAGATTGATGAATGCTTTTAGATGACCTGAACCTAGCATTGAATCCAGAGATTGATTAGTACATGGTGTGAATGCATGTTGATACCCTATGTTTGTTCATTGTTGATTTGATTTATAAATTCTTAGTCTTGTTTGAATTAGAATATTAATTTTTAATTTAATTGTTTAGTTAATAAATTTAATTAGTTTACTACAGTTCATTCCGATTGCCTTAAACAAACATTAGAAGTTGATTTACGGATTAATTATTCCTTGAGGGATCGATATTTATTATACTACTTGTGGACTCCGTACGCTTGCGAAAATCACCCAACATTTTCACACACAAACACAAATACATACACATATACAACCAGCGAAGGGTGATACAGTTGGCAAAGTCCTTCTAATTTTAAAAGAGAGGTCCTGAGTTCGAGCCTCGCGTTCGCTGGGAGAAGGCAAAGGGCTCAAATGGGCCATGGCTAGGCGCCGACTCCCTTGCGGTGTATTAGTCTGGGTCCAAGGGGCTTGGGATACCACTGTAGGCAGTAGGGGTCCTCCGGCCCCCAAAGGCGCGTGTTGTTGGCCCATCCTTCGCGACAATACCTATAAAAAAACCATACATACACATATATATAATGAATTAAAAATATATAAATATAAAAATTAAATATTAAAAAAAGTAAAGTTTGGATTTCGGTTCGATTTTTTAAATAATGATACCAAACCATTAATCTAATCCAAAATTTTCATAAATTCCAAAACAAATTGTTTCTCACGGTTCGATTTAATCAAACCAAATATAAAATTTGGTTGAATTCAATTTGAAATTTTAGTTTGGTTCGATTTTAGTCAATCATGGTCGTTGGTGATTTTAACGAGGTTATGCATCCGGATGAGCGCTCCAATGGTGTTTGGTCTTCTTCTATTCAATGTTTCAGAAACTTTATAAAGGAGGCAGAATTGCTAGACATTCCCCTATCCGGTTCATCTTATACATGGAGGAATTCCATTTCTTCCTCTAGAATTGACAGATGTCTATCTTCTATGGAATTAAGCTCATGTTGGCCATTC
>CANYLF010501603.1:0-15886 GCA_948193215.1 Bocquillonia castaneifolia | reverse complement strand
GACTATACCCTTTAGCAACTAACCTTGCTTTAAACCTTTCAACAGTCCCATCAGCAAGTCTTTTTATTTTGAAAACCCATTTAGAACCTATAGGCTTCTTTCCTTTTGGTAAACTAACCAAATCCCAAGTTTGATTAGTTTTCAAAGCATTTAATTCTGTATTCATGGCCTCTATCCATCTAGGATCTTTCTTAGCAAGATTATGTGAACTAGGTTCAGATTCTAGAGAAACATTTGCTACAAATTGTTGATGAGAAGAAGAAATAGATATGGTCAAAGGTGATTCATGAGAGACAAGATTAGATCTAATCCTAGAAGAAGGTTTAAAATAAATTTGATAATCTTTAAGGTAATTTGGTAGTTTTATAGATCTAGGTGGAAGAGAAATGGAAACAGGTGAGTGAGAAATATTAGGAGAAGAAGAAGGTGAAGAATATGAAAGAGCAGGTGAAGAAACAGGAATATCAATATCTGAAGCATTCAAATTATTCTGAATTGTAAAATCAGTCAAAATATTTTCAGAAATATCATCAGAATTAATCAAAGGAAGAAAATTATGTTTTGTAGTGTGATTATGAAAAGAAAAAGGAAAAATAGTTTCAAAGAAAGTAACATCTCTACTAATAATATTCTTTTGAGAATTCAAATCAAATGGTTTGTAAGCCTTTTGTCTAGGAGGATAGCCCAAAAAAATGCATTTTATAGCTCTATCATCAAATTTTGATTTATGAGGAGAGGTACTGGTGGCAAAACAGAGACAACCAAATACCTTTAAAGAAGAATAGGGTGGTGGTTTCTAAAATAATAAAGAATATGGTGACTGCCATTGAAGAACAGAAGAAGGAAGAAGATTAATGAGATAGGTTGCTGTTAAAATACATTCTCCCCAGAATTTCTGAGGAAGAGATGCATTGAGTTTTATTGCTCTTGCTGCTTGAAGGACATGTCACATGTTTGTGTTTCCTTTCAACAACTCCATTCTACTGTGGAGTGTAAGGAGAGCTTTTTTGATGAATAATGCCCTTTTTGACAAAAAAACTCATTTAAGGAAGAATTAACAAATTCAGTACCATTGTCAGTTCTAAGAATCTTTATAGAATTTTGAAACTGCCTTTTGATAAGTGCACAAAACCCAATCAACATTTTAGAAACTTGAGTTTTATCTTGCAAAAGATAAGTCCAAGTGGATCTGGTAAAATCATCAACCAAGGTTAACAAATAGCTTGCACCAGATAGAGATTTTTGATTAAAAGGACCCCAAAGATCAACATGCACAATTTCAAAAGGAGCAGAAGTAGAGATAGAGCTGTTTGGAAAAGAAAATCTTTGTTGTTTAGTAAGAGGACAAATAGTACAAATATGATTTTTGGGTTCTTTTACATTCAATTCAGCAATATGTGCTAACTGAGAAAAAGCAGAATGACCAAGCCTTGAATGCCAAAGAATACAATTTTGAACATCCATACATTGAAAAGAAATAGACTGATTTGAAATCTTATTTGATGTATTTACATTTATTGAAGAACCAGTAAAAAAGAAGACATTATTTGACTAACATTTTCGAAAGTAAAGGCAAAACTTGATCCATCAAGTCTATATAATCCATTTTCCTGTTTACCAATAGCAATGATCTGATCACTCTGTTGGTCTTGAAAAACACAGCCAAGAGGATAGAATGTCACTTTGACATTATTTTCTTGTATCAATTTGCTAATAGACAACATGTTATATTTAAAACTAGGAACAAATAAGACCTTTTTAAGAACCAATTTTGAATTCAGAATAACAGAACCTTTATAACTATAGTATATGTTTCATTAGGCAAGTATATAGGTGAAGGTACTTTTAAAGTTTCAGGCTGATTTAAGGATTTAAAACTAGCTGTCATATGATTTGTAGCCCCTGTGTCTATAATCCAAACACAAGCATCATGCAAACTTGCACAGAAATTAAATTGAGGAGTAGAAGTAGAAATACCTGAAAGGCATGTTGCAGTATTAGCAAAATCCATGTCCATGCTCCCCTTCCCTTTCATGTACTTTTGAAGCTCCTGCTGCACCATGTTGTTAATCACCTTGCTGATATCTTCCATCTTTAGTTCAGTAGAAGGTACATCATCAAAAGGAATTTCCATACATTCCTTCTCTGAAACCTGTGCTGCAAATCTACCTTTACTATTTCCTTGATTCCATTTACCAAAATTCTTCCCAAAATTCTTGTCAACAGCAGTGTCCTTTGGTCCTTTAAACCAGTCAGGATATCCAACTAATTTAAAGCATTCTTCTTTCACATGCCCATTTTTCTTACAGTAATTGCAAAACTAATTTGGATCTTTAACACCATTACTTTCTCCTCTCTTAACAAACTGAGGGGTTTGAACAAACATAGCAGCATCTTCATTCATCTTTAGGATAGTATTAAACACATATTTCTGTTTCTCATCATTAAGCACCATTGCATATGCTTTATTTGTATTAGGCATTGGGTCTAACATCAGTAAATTTCTTTTGACATTCTCAAAAGAGTCATTTAAACCCATCAGGAATTGCATAATTCTGTTCTTGTTAGTCATATCAGTTAATCTCTTATTAATATCACATGTGCAGTGATTACAAGAGCATGCAGGAACAGGAGCTAATTCACATAGTTCATCCCACAACCTCTTCAACTTTGTAAAGTACATTGCAACAGTCATGTTATTTTGCTTCATAGAACTGATTTCCCTTTGAATGTGAAATTCGAGAGGGCCATTAGTTTCTCCAAACCTTTCCTTAATATCTTCCCATAAGATTCTAGAGTTTTTAGCATACATAAAACCCTCAGACAAATCATTAGCTATAGAATTCAAAATCCAAGACATTACCATACAATCATCCTTTTTCCACAATTTATATTCTTTAGAAGTAATAGCAGGCGTAGTAATTTCTCCAGTAATATATCCTAGTTTATCCTTAGCTCTTAGAGCTATTTCTATGGATCTGCTCCAAGATAAGTAGTTATTTCCATTGAAAAAGATGCTTACCAGAGAAGCAGAAGTATTTCCTGTAGATTGATTCTTCAAGAACTCTCTAAATTGTGTTTCCCCAATTTCTAGGGTTTCAGACTCTGTAGAACTTGAACTTGTCATCATTGATGAGAAAGAACAGATTGAGATTCAAGAACAAATTGAAAGCAAGAAATGATTGAAGTAGAAGATCAAAGAAATGGTCGAAAAAAAATATGAGAATTTGTTGAAGCAATAGCTCTGATACCATGTGGAACTTGTGAGTTGAGTTCTTTATTTGAGAGAAAACAGATTTGGAAAAGCAATTTTCTTATTAATTCTCACTTGTTAAAAATCACAGAGGTCAAAGAGAGTTATATACTAAAGTAGCTAGAAGACAAATACAAGAAATGTGTGAGCTAGTGTGACCTGCCACATCAGCACTAGAGGACAAATAAATATAACAAACTATCTACCAAGCTAACTAAACTAACTAAGCTGGTAACAGAAAACTTAGCTAAACTAATCTACTAATGCTTAATCTACTAATGCTGAGTTAACTCTAACACATTTTCACTCGGATTTCATTTTCATGATACAAAACATGTCATAATAGTTTGAGTCATGCCCGTGCAAGCAGCTGAGACTAACGTTTTGTTTAGTTTGAGGGATAGCAAGGGATAGGAAAAAATAAGTGAGAAGAATATCCACTATCCATTGTTTAGGAGTTTTTCTTTTTTAAGATAGAAATGATAAGAAGGGATAGTTTATCCCTTCTACACCCATTTTCTTATTTCCTCAATAAGAGTTTTATACTAAAAATATTTCTTAAATATTATTAATTTATTATTATTTATCATTATCCTTTCTTTTCCTTCAAAACTTTCAAATATTAGATATCATTTAATTTTTCCTCTCATCTTCTTTCTTTTCTTTAGGATTAATGAATATCCTTTATTTTCTTATCCTTTTAAAAGTCCCAAAGCAGATTTTATTTGCATTTACTCTGTGTACTTAGCATAGATGCGCCCATGTCATTCTTGTTTTCCTTCTGTGATCCTTTCTCTTCTCATGCTAATTTTACTTTGGTAATTCAGATGAAAATATTACTTTCAAAAAAGAAAGTTGGTGTCTTAACTTGTAGTCAAATTTATCTTTGTAATCGTTAAATACAGAAATATGATAAGCTTATTCAAGTATAATTTTATTACTGACTTTTTTTCTTTCTTTTTCAAAATTTACTTCAAAAGACGCATTAAGCAGAGAGGACAACAAAATTGCGTTGTCTTGAGGCTTTCATCCCTGTGAGTGAGAGTGATTAATTACCAATTCTAGATCGCTTGGAAACACAGGTTTTTATTTTTTGGAAACATGATTAGTTTAATGCATTCAAGTTACCTATTGAGCTAATGAGACAAGAACTTGGTAGCAAAACCTTACATTTTTATTTTTTGGACTCGCACTTAATTGCAGAAAGGAAGTTGAGAAGAGAACTTGGTAGCAAAACCCTGCCAAGTTCACCTCCTCCAGTTCCTTATAGGAGTAAAAATCAGATTCGACGACATCTTAAACCGGTCTCAGCACATATCTGCCTAGTATCATGTTTATTGTCTAGCAAGGTATATATTCACACTAGCAACAATCTTCAATGAAAAAGTGTGCAGGAAAAATGCAAAATTGCTGCACCAATTTGAGACTTTAGCTCTCCTGGTAACAATCTGAGATTTGGACAAGGAACCTTCCCTGTAAGTAGCAATATTATTTTATATTTCAAGGACTAGCATAATTACCATTATAAATTTATTAAAAAAAACGACTTGAAGGCCAGAAGTCCGTCACCCACATGATATTCTTTCTTAATATTGCAAGTGATGCCAGTCAGGAAAAGATGATCCAGTATCTCAAGTTCTTAATAATCAGTTGATGACAGTTCGTTTTAGTTCTTGATTTGATCAGGTGAAGCTGACTCTTTCCCTGAAAGAAAATTAAGATTCTGTAGTCAGAGTTTGCTTAGATGAGATCCTAAACCAAAAATTGAACAGCAGTGTCTGAATTTTGCGACCAGTTTGAAACCTGATCAAAACGTGGCTTGCTTTGATTCAATACATGAAGAAAATCTTCATTCGCCAAAGCAATTGAAAACCAATTACAAGCTTTAACTGCAGTAGATAAATTTCCAGAGGAAGTCAAGCTTTTATCATTATCCTTTTCACTTCAACCAACATATCACAACCTAAAATAAAACATACTGCAATCATGCATTCTCTTCAGGACATGGCCAGAAGGTCAAGATACTTCTGAATATTGGTGGAATTAGAGGGTGAGTTGGGAATAGGAAGGAGTAACAATCTTCCCTTCATTATATAATTCACGAAAAGGGAGACTCCCACGACGACTAAAAAATATCCTTTAGAATGAAATATCATACAAATGGAGTTTATGACTGCTGCTCTGAAGATTGGCAATTCAGTTCATTTCTTATGTGCACTGGCAGAGACTACACAAAAAATGCATGTAAATTTCTAGCACTTAATGCAAGACAACTTAGACAAGAATGATTACGATTTTCCAAACAAGGGCATTGAAAATTTTTGTTTCACAAACAAGGGTGCTACAAAAATTACTTACCAAATAGGTGTGGTCAAGTTTTTACCAGTCGAAAAGGTGGCCATTTCTGCTAATAGAAGTGGCAGAAGTGGTGATCGAACCACCAATTCTGCCACTTGTATTAGAAGAATAAATTTTCACTGTTCTTTATGGCAGAAATCTATTGGTTCTTTTTTGGAAATGTGTTCAAAGTGGCAGAAATATATTTCCATCCTGACAGAATCAGTGCTCACTCTGCCAATTTTAGCAGCGGAATCAGACAAAGTTTCAGACAGAACAAAGAATCTTATTCAAAAAAAAAAAAGAAGAAGAAGACAATCAATAAGAAATTGCACTGCAAGTTTCAACAGCTCCCTACCACAAAGTAATTTGTGGGACTATCAAATAGCTCATTCCCACATCAATAGCCAAACAAATCCGAGCAAGAAGCATAGAAGAAGAAAGGCTAATCCGTATAAGAATGAGAAGAGAAAGAGGGAGAGATGCGAGATAAGAGGAAGTGCAGAAGAACTCACAATTCTACAGCCACAACATGGAAGAGGTTGGTCAAACATTCCCAACTCTGATTCCTTTGCATCCCGAACAGAAATATATTTTCCTTTTGTGTCATCCACAGTCAGTTGCATTCCCCCTGCCAACTAATAGCTTTAGCACTTAGGCTTGATAAAAATTTTGAAGGATTAGTTTCTCGAGGCTTTTTGAATGGCAAGGAGTACGAGCATTATGCATCTTGAATCACATTCAACAATTATTAACTAAGACTATCAATAGTAATTCAGCCAAAGTTACATGAAGACAATTTTCTTTAACGTATTCCACTACCTAAAACATATATAATTTTTCCCTTTTCAAATTATCTATGTATCCTATCAGTTTGAATGCTGGAATACATTTTCCACCATTTGACAAATTTCAACAAGAATTAACTAATTTGGCAAACTAAAAACCATCAGGTAATGCATACATTTAGCAAGTCATAATTTGCTAAAATCTAACATAATAAAGAAAAGGAAGTTACTTAAACTGGCGCAAGTAGGCACGAGACCACTACTGTAAGGTAAAGTTGGCACCACCAAGACCATAGTTTTATGAAAAATATCAAATGATAACTGTAAATTTATGTACACCAGATTTAGTTTTGAATATTAGACAAAAATTGCACTCTCACCTTCTTATGTTTATTCATGGCTGCTGATACAAGCAGCAAATGACTTAACATGCTGAAGTTTTATAATTACATTGAAAATAGTCTCGAAATGACGACAGAATTACCTCCATGGCTGAGTAATTGGCACCATCAGACATTTTACTCAGATTGGGAAAAGCATTTAAAGAAGTTATTTCACTTTTGGTTGTGCAATTTATTCGTGCAGCAAGTATTTCCATTTATTAATCATCAGTAACAAGAAAAGGAATGCACCTCAAGCTGCACTGACCATATGAATTCCATTGTTCAGAGAACAGCAACTTGAAGTTTCAAGATTGGCCAAGAAATGCATTCCAGTCTCTCATTAAAAGTTAAGATTCTACACTTCCAATGGTAGTTGACTTCCTTGGGAAACAGGCCTGCAAATAATCAGAAGCCACATATTATACGTGAGTACGTGACAAAAGATATAAATATATTGGCTGTCGAGTGGTGAATTCTAGCTTGCTGACAAATAATAAATAAAATAATTTCAAACTCAGATTGTTGCTAGTGTTATTAGATCAGTGACTTCATGAGGGGGGCAAAAACTAAAATGTCCAGTAGTGTCACTGTTGACTTTCATATATTGTCAATAAATGACATTAATTATTGTTATGAACCTGCATTTGGGACCAAGTTATGGTCTTCGATTCACTATAGGATCAAAAGAAGGAGATCCTAATTTATTAAAGTTTCTCCCTTTATGACCTACATTGAATTGCATGTTGGAAGAACCCTTAGATCTCTAAACTTTAGGAGTTCACAACCTTAAATAAAATTCTGCTAATCTTATTCCATAGTAAATAAAATTTTTATATATTACAAAGTGAGGGTAGACTCTAGACCTTAACTCTTAAACCCTACTTTTTTTAATTAGACAAACCTTAAACAATCTAGTAAAGAGAATTCTGAAAACAGGAAAAATAGCTAAATAGTAAATATAAAGAAAACTAGTTTAGGAAATCGATCTTTTTCTTCCATGTCCAAATCTCTTGTAAACCAAGAATGGTTACTGAATAATACCAGTGAATGTAAGATTACTGATTTCTACAACAGTGAAATCATTCCTGAGAAAAAATAACAATTATAAAAATGCTCAATCCTACATTTGGTTAGCATGTACATTCCCCACAATCTAGTCAAATGTGGCACTATACCTCTAGTGCAAGTTTAGATGATATAACGGAATTCGTAGCAATATAGCCTCTCAAAATATAATTCTAGCAAAAATCACATCATATTTGCCTCAAAATTCTACATTGCGCTACACTAAGCTAACATCATATATTATAGTATTATTATTTGTTTGAATTCCTTTCTCAAATGTCCAATTCTTGATTTCTTTTAGTAAGTAATCAGGTCTCATATCTTGCTTTTGTTAATTTCAATCTCTCATTATCTTCTATGAGTTTCTATCTAAAAGTCTCTCATTAATTTCAGTCTCTCACTAGGACAGTTACATTGTTTCCATTTAAAATTCTCACAGAAATTCAGAACACCAAGATGGTAGTAAAAGCAACATTCCCATCCCAGAAATATGATTTGGTAGTAAAAGCAACATTCCCATCCCAGTAATATGATTTTTGTTTTCATCTACAAAATACCACTTCAGAGGCTTCTCCAGGAACAATTATCCATGCAAACAATAACTGCTTATGACGAGCATTCAAGAGAGAAATGTTCAAAAACAAACAATCACATTCAGTCAGATGTCACAGAATTCAAATGATCACTGTACTTTTTAAAGACTAGCTGAAAACAAAGTTTTTCATAAGATCTGATCAATCGCATAGCAAAAGTGATGAACAAATTGCAAGATATTAGCTGTTGCTGCAGCTGAAGTTTGGCTAATTTTGTTATTCATCATCTATAACTCCTTTACAGGAACTCAAAATAATGGATAGTGCAGATTGCCAGAGTAGGTGTCATCCAGAATGGCATATGAACTTCAATCTTAGCATATTGAAAATATATATACTTAAAGCAGTCTAGTTTAATTTAAACTCATGAATTACACAAAACAACAGAAGCACATGGAAAAATACTATTACAAGTAGAACATACGCTAGACCAAATTTAAACTAGATAACAAACAGATCCCAAAAGCAGCTGCAGTCTACAGCTATAGGAACAGTGACAAAAGATATTAGTACCCTTCTTTTCTGTGAAGCATGAGACATATAATAAGATATGCTTGCAAAGAGAAGAACAAAAATGATGCTAGATTCCAGGTTCCTTATCAAGTAAACACACACACTATAGACAAGTAAAACCAAACCTTGACCCCAATAATCACCCTATGTATTTAACTTCTCTTTTAGATTTTTTTTTTTAAAAAATTGACATGTGTTACAGTTCAATCAATACAAAGTACGCACCTGAACTAGAAGCCTATTTGCACTTAGGAGCAGAGCTTTAGTGTTGATTATGCTAGCAACAACTACCAAACCCACAAGCAATTAACTGAAAGGGTTGTTCCATGGAAAATATCAAAGAAGACAAAGCCGTCTGAAAGATGTGGTACGGATGACCGAGAAGCAAAAAAAAAAACTCACACACAACAATAAAGAATAGGAACATGCTTACAACTTCAACTGAAAGCATTTTAAAGCAGTTAATTACCTGCAAAAGAAATGTTCTCCTCAGGTGACAGGCCAACTTCTTTAAGCCTGTAAAAGGATTGTGATATGCGCAAATGTGTGCACAGATTTCAAGCGTATGAAAGCTCCTGATCTAAACATTCAGTTGTGTGCTTTATTCTGTTTTCAGTTAAAACAACTAAATGATGTTTAGGTTCAGATAGTAGGTTGACATGTCTATCATGACTCAGCAGAATGCTTACACTTGCCCCAGAAAGTGAACCTTTCTTGCCTTCAAAATATAATGATGTAGCACTGACACAGTACGGGCATCTGGTTGAATCCCCTTGCTTGACATTTCTTCAAAAAGGACTTCAGCCTTTTTTATATCTCCTACACAACAATATCCAGATAAGAGAGCTGTATACGTCACAGTATCAGGTTCTAGACCTCTATCAATCATTTCATTGAAAAGCTTTATAGCATCCTCAAAGTTGTTTGTTTTACAGTGTTTGTCAATTAGGACAGTGTAACAAATGACATCAGGTTTTATATCCATATTTTTCATTTCATTCCACAAGGTTGAAGGGTCCATTCTGTTTCCCTTGCCTTTTATGGCATCCGAACTTGAACAAGAATTTTTTACATCTTGTTTTGAATAACTGTCAAGCAAAACTGTGTAGGTGATAACATCAGGTTGAATCCCTCTGCTCTTCATTTCACCCAAAATGTGCCAGGCCTTCTTCATGTTGCTTGCCCTGCAATAACCATTTATCATAATTGTGTATGTAATAAGATCAGGAGTCAGCCCTGTGGCCACCAAAAGATCAAAAACATCTTGGGCCTTCTTCATTTCTCCTCCCTGGCACAAAGCACCAATAACTTTACTATACATGATCTTGGTAGGATTGACATTCCGAGCCACCATTGCCTTAAGCAATAACAGAGCTTTCTCACTATCACCTTCCAAACAGAGATGTCCTAGTAACTTAAAGCAAGAATCTTTCTTCACAATATATCCCTGCTTGGATAGCCTAATAAAGAGAAGGAAGGCCTTGTTTATATGATTAGCTTCACAGTAACCATTTATCATGGCACTATAGTTTTCCAAGCACTTCCCTTCCAAATTATCAAGAAAGGCTTCAGCATCATCCACCTTACCTCCTATACATAGGCCTTCAATGATCATGTTATGTGTGACAATGTCAGGTTTCACACTCTGGGTCTCCATGTAATTTAAGAGGCGAAGAGCCATTTGTGTGAAGCCATTTCTAGCAAGCCCACCAGCCAGTACATTATATGTGATGTTGTCTGGCGTATGCCCAGCTTCCATCATTTCTTCAAATAAATTGAAGGCATCAACGACTTTACCATTAAGGAAGCACCCACTAATCAGAGTAGTGTAGTTGATGATGTCTGGAACCATTCGCTTACCCTTCATTTCGACAAGCAAATCCACAGCTTCTTCCACTTTCCCCAACTTGCAAAAAGCATCGATCACCACATTGTAGCAGGCCTCATCCATCAAAATCCCCATCTCTTTGAATTCTTTAAACTCATTAGCCACTTCAAAAGCCATACCCATCTGAGACAAGCCCTGAAGAATTGAGCTCACAATCACACAATTCGTTTTGATACCTTTTGACACCATTTCATTCTGCAGAGCCAAAGCTTTAAGTAAATTGCCAGCTGTGCAGTATCCAGATATCAAAGCTGAGTACACATACACATCTGGGGCAAAGCCTTGCTTTTCCATTTCATGGAAGATGCTCTCAGCCTCCTTCAGTTTCATCTCTCGACATAAGCCACGAATAACAACTGTATAAGCAAACACATCTGTTGGAATCCTCTCAGTTACCAAATTTTGAAGCACTTTAACACCCAAATCAGACCTCCCATTCAGACACTGTCCTTCAATGTAAGTTGTGTAAGCAAAAGAATTTGGTTTCAATCCACTTTTTTCCATATCTCTAAACACATCTTCAGCTTCACTCAAACTACCTTTTCTACAAAAAGCCTTAATTGCAATGTTATATGTATAGTGATTAGGTTCCAATCCCAGAGTCTTCAACTCTTGATAGATGGCTATAGCCATATCCACTTTCCCACACGCAATCAACCGGTTCATGAGAAAATTACAAGACAATATACATGGAACAAATCCAAGGCACTTAGTTTGGACAAAAACATTAACAGCCCGATCAAACAATCCAGCAGCAACATAAACCTTAACCAGATTACCAGACACTTGGACAAGCACATTGGAAGACTCATTTTCATAGCCATCTTCTGCCAGAGCTTCAAAAAAATTCAAAATTTGCAAGTTTCTATCTTTCTTAATAATCTCCAGCAATACAGAATCCAATTTCCTAAACCAACGCCAACAACACAAAATTCTAACAATTGCAGCATATGTATAAAGATTGTGACAAAACCCACTTTCCTTTAATTGGTTAAAGTAGGAAAAAGCAAGAGTAGGCTCATTCCTCAGACTCTTTAACGTTGTAACAACTTGAGCAGTATTTATATCAAATAAATTGTTAGTTATGGTATTTGGGAAATGGGTATTAAAGGTATGGTCCCTGTCTTCTACTGGGGAATTAAAGTGAGCATGAGCTGACACAGTATATGATCTTATGAAGTTAGCATTTTGGATATATTTTCTACAAGAAAACAACTTAATAGCAGATACCCACATGGGAAACTAAAGACTATTGAAAATAAATGTTAAGGAAGAAGCCATTTCTGAAAAAGGAAAGGGCTTATAGAATGTATATCAATAGAATATTACCTTGTGAAGTGACGGTGATGGGGGATTTTGAGGAGAGGCGCGACATGAAGCAGCAACTGTATAATACCATTCAGTTTTGTTTAGTTGATGAAGCTAAAACCCTTCGAGGCAAGGGTAGCCATAAACCCAGCAAGTGCTTACTTCTTTACTAGTGTATTTTATTTTATTTTATTTTTTATTAATGTTTTTCTTTTCTTGGAAAAAGATAAGCTACAAATTATCCATGTTTTTAAAATCCAACCAAATTGACAACAACTAGTCTAATAATAAAACAATAATGTTGAATAAGCACAAACTCATTTAAATCGAGAGTGATTAAACTTAAAAATTTTTTAAATTATAATCATTAAATGTTTTCTTCTTAAAACGCCGTGTTTAAAAGTGATTTTTAAGTATAATCTGATTTAAATCAGTTTGTATAATTAATTACTATTCATAATAAATAGGTAAATTTAATTTTGAATTAAATATTTTTATTAATGACTTATAAACAGTTTGTATTCTATTTATTTAAACCAAAATAAAAATACTAACTATTTCTTCAATTTTTTTATGTAATAAAATAATAATAACATATAAATTATAACTATTAAAAAAACAAGAAAAAACAAAAATGAAATGAACCTCTCTCTCAGCTCCTTTTCTCTTGGTGCACAATAGCTTATGCTAAAATACACTGATTTCTATGGTGAAGAACACCAGCAAGAGACAGCGGGGATGACCTAAAAAGAAACTAGTTTCATATACAGTAAGCAAGGATGAAGAGACTCTAATGATTGAAATCGTTTTATCTTATTATGATGAAGAAAATGAGAAAAACGTAGAATCATAAGAGATTATTAAAGAAATTAGGGTTCCAATTGAAGAAATAAACAAGCAGAAGCCTTGGTCTCTCCTCTTCAAAGAGAATAGATCCAAATCAGATGATTGTAAACTCCAATTTATTCCTTTTGTTGTGATCAATGGAGTTCGATTAGCTCGATTAAATGCAGAGATTATCAATCACGAAGCTGAGTGTTGGTCAAATGCTTTTAATTGGATTTGTTTATGGCCTTGAACCTTACTTCTACAAGCTGCAAAGCTTTTCTCATGAATAGATGGAAGAGTATTGGTCTAACAGAGGTAAAAATGGTGAAAGTGAATTTGTTCTTATTTATTTTTGAAGACAAAGAAGGAAAAAATAGAGCTTTGGAAGATGGTCCAATTACTTTCAATAAAAGGCCTCTTCTGTTACAGGATTGGACACAGCGAATGTCCTTCGATCTTTCTTAGATCACCTCCATGCATGTTTGGGTTCAGTTTTCAAAGCTACCTTGGGAATTCTGGAACCCTAAAACGCTGAGAACTATTGGCAGCCTACTAGGTACTCCTTTATTCTCTGATCAATGCACTTTTAATAGAACAAAAATATCATATGCTAGACTCTTTATTGATATGAATATCAGAGGAATTTTTCCTGAATTCATTACACTTGAGTTCGAATTTGGAGAACAAATGAGTCAACGTGTTGTTTATGAATAGAAACCCCAATTTTGTGATCACCGTAAAAAGTTTGGCCACTCAACAAAGAATTTTTCTACAAATTATGTTAAGAAGATATGGGTGCTGAAATCCATGGATGAAATAATTTATTACAAAAACAGCTAGTAGTTTAATAGTTATTATGATAACAACCAGTACTTATCACGAAAACAACTTATAAACAGCTAGTAGTCTGTAAGTTAAATAGTTATCACTTATAAATAACAAGTAGTTTATGAGTTAAATAGTTGTTACTTAAAAACAACTAATAGTTTATGAGTTAAATAGTTGTTACTTATAAACAGCTGGATTAGTTTTATCAGTTAAATAGTTGTTACTTATAAACATCTAATAGTTTATGAGTTAAATAGTTGTTACTTATAACAGCTGGTACTTTATAAGTCAAATTGCCAAGGAATGGTTTAATAAGTCCACTATTTTGTGATACAGAAACACATAAGGTCATTTTCATTTTCAGTGGTCAATTAGATCACTTAATTTATGATTTAAGACCATATAAATCCAAAATATTATTTATATTCTTTAAATATCCTTTAAAAAATTCACTTTAATGAATTTTTATTTGATTTTTTATGTAAGTTATAAAAAATATATTCTAAAATTTAGAATTTTTTTTAAAATTGACTAATGAATTAATTTTTTTGATTTTTAATGAATAAAATTTAAAAAATTCATAAAAATATAAAATATATCAAAATAACAAAATTTTTTTAATTTGATTTTTACTTTTTGTAACTTCTTTATAAAAAAATCAGGTGAAAAATCATTAAAATGAATTTTTTTTAAAGTGATTTAAAGAGTATAAATAATTTTTAGATTTATTTGATCTTAAATAGTAAATTATACAATTTAGTTGGTCCCCAAAAATGAAAATAACCTTATGTGATCCGGTGTCACAAAATAGTGGACTTGTGTGACCCTTCCTTGGTTAAATAGTTGTTACTTATAAACAACAAGTACTTTTATAAGTTAAATAATTGTTAGTTATAAACAACTAGTAGTTTATAAGTTAAATGATTGTTACTTATAAACAACTAGTAGCTTATATAAAAAGAAATAAAATCATTTTTCTATTTCTTTTTAATTATTTAAGAAAAATAATAATATGTCAAAATTAATTAGTTCATGTTATATAATAAATATAATTTTTATTTAAGTAGTTCATTTTTTTTACTAAATAGGAATTTTATTAATCCATTAGTAGTTGAAAAAAAACGCTAAAGGTGTTTTCGCCAAAAGGCTACGACACCGAGCTAGCAAACTAGAAACAATCAATATGAGGAAAGAATCTCGAAACTACGGTATACATCGTTATTAGAGTATGGAAAGTCCCTATGCTTTAGTTTATAGACATTAACCGCATCAAAGATGCATTTCCTAATCATGCTATTACAATTTGGAAATGCATTATTAAACACCCTTGCATTCCTAGCTTTCCAAATAGCCCAAAGAACAAAAAACCAAAGTAGAGACCATAATCCCAAGTGTTGATGTCGAAAAAGGACTGCCCTCCATTGAATGAAATGTTATTCAAGAGATCCCGGAGAAACAAACGGCACACCAATTTTCCCCAAGAACCAATTCCATGTTGAAGCAGCAATAGGACAGTGGAGAAGGATATGAAAAGTAGTCTCCCTTTCATGCAAACATAAAGGGCAGGTCAAACCATAATGAAGAACAATACCTCCGTGAGATTACCTGGAATTGCATTATGGAATGCCAGGCAAGAGAAGAATTTGATCCTTGGTGGAGCATCTAACTTCCATGAAAGTTTGAAAATGCAGCAATGGTTGAGAGTGTGAACCCATGAGCTGTTTGCAAAGGCTAGAAGCAGAAAATCCAATGTTGTCAAGACCCTATATAACCTGGTCTGGCTGATCAGTAAGGTGGCGACCAGCAAGCATGGAGGACAGCGAACTTGAATGGTCAGCCTCCCCTACTTGGAGTCGACGTCGCCAACGCAAGTTCCAGTCCGAATCTGTAGCTACACTAACTGAGCAGACTGGTAAGCTATGCAAATTGTATAAGTTAGGGAACACATCACATAACAGACCATAAGGTAACCACTTGTCATGCTAGAATAAAGTTGATCTTCCATTTCGGACTATCATAGAACAATTTTGAGAGAAAGAATCTATTGGCTTTAGTGGCATCAATCCATCTTATTTTGAGTTTAACAACCCTTTATCTTTGTC
>CANYLF010500400.1:0-20527 GCA_948193215.1 Bocquillonia castaneifolia | reverse complement strand
CCTAATTGTGAAATGAGAAATGTGAAATGATATGAGAAAAAGAAATGAAATGTGAGGAAATGTGAGGTTGAGTCATCCGAGCTTGATTTGATGAGATTGCTATGATTTGAGTTGGTTGATGGCTTGTGAAGATGATTTGGTTGTGAATTGCTTTGAATGAGAATTTTCTTGATTGATATTGGAAGTTGTTCAAATGATGTAATTGGTTTTGATTGAATGTTTCTTAAATGAAATATGTGTTGTTTATATGCTGGTAGTTTTGGCTTAATATGCCCGATTAGTTGATTAAATGCTTATTGAGTTGCTAGCTCACCCCTTGGCATTTTTTTCAGATTGAAGATAGAAGTTCATGTGCTTTGCAATAGAAGTTCAAGTTGGCCAGTGGATATTGAACATTTTGTGCATTTAGTTTATTAAGTACATTTGTATGTAAATTGGGTTTTGTGTTGATAAATGACAAGGGTGTGTAATGAGTCTATTGATTGTAAAATGGTATATTTTTGTGTGTATATAAGAGTTTTATTTTGCATATTATATGTATGTGAGTTTATGTGATTGGTATGTGTTTTCCTTAGAGCGTTTTGACCAACTTTTGGCTTAAAAATCATAGTTTCTCGAACCTCAAAGTCGCGCCCGCGACTATGGAAATCGCGCCCGCGGTTTCCAAGACAGAAAACCCAAGCTCTCTGTTTCTTAGGTCGCGCCCGAGATTTTGAAAGTCGCGCCCGCGAGTTTGTGTCCAGTAAGTTCTGTTTTCTCGGGTTCAAAATCGCGCCCGCGAGTGTCTGAAATCGCGCCCGCGATTTCACTTCCAAATTTATATGCTTTCTGTTTCTTCGATTGCGCCCGCGATCTTAGTTGGCTTTGTCTGGTCGCGTCCGCGACCTTGATTTTTGGGAAGTTTGAGTTGAGGTGTTACAATTATTATATTTGTAAAATATAAATATTATATGTAAATCTTTATTAATTTGATCAATTAATATTGTTTTAACTCATTTCTCATGAGGGTAGGGAGAAATGAATGATTGCGATGAGGGAGAGGGGCATCCAATTCCCGCTCCCCTTAATTTAGTTCAAACAAATATTAAAAATGAAACCATCAATTTTCATTTCGACTTACTCTTATTTATAAGCTAATCAAATAACCACTTAATCTTTAGGTTATAGAAGTATAAAATTCCATGCATGCCTCTCTCTATATATGAATTCACAGGCTCTTCTACAAGAACTTTTACATTGCGTTACAGTGGGAAGATTGGTGGTCCTTGATCATTTTGCTAAAGCTGAAGTCTCATACGTACAATGTTCTTTACATCTGGTAGGTTTTATTTATTTTTACAATCTTATCGACGGTTGATAAATTTAGTTTCCAAGTACTCTTCTATGTGTGCACTAAATATGTGCCGGCGGTATTGTATTATACACTATATAGATAAACAATAATTCTTATTTTAATCTTGGTGTTACAAAATATATTCCTACTATTGATGTGGATTAGCATGACTTTCCATTAATTAATTTTAGCTTTTAGCTAGATGCTATTTCATGGAAATAGTGACAAATATAGTGGGTTTTCTTTTTTATTACTTTTGAGCATGGAGAGATTGTTTGTGTTTTTGAGCTGATCACATTTTTATCAAAATATTTATTCAATTTGACATGTTGACTTCTTTTTTTAATAATAAAGTTTATAAATCTTAGAAAAATACATACATAAAATTAAAAATTAAGAATTTAAAATTCAAATTACAAAGTCCTTCCTATATAAATAACAATTTTGTAAACATTAATTAAAATATAAAACATTTTAAAATATTAAAAATGTAAAAACAATGTTTTTCATGACTATAATTTATTGATGTTTTTTCATGGCTATAATTTCTTAACATTAAATTATATATATAGAATGTAATTTTCCATGAAAAATATACATACAGAAAATATTAACAATTTGGTATACATGAAGTCTTTATCATTTTATTTTATTTTTGAAAAAAAAATTCAACACATCACTTTTATCTCAAAAATTAAAATAATTTCTTACTTAAAAATTAATATTTAAAAATAAAAAGTGTTCATTTATCCTATATTTTCTATTTTTTTTTTATAATTTTAAAAGTAATATATTTAAATAAATACCTAAGGGGTAACAGCCTAGTTGGTCAAAAACCACTTGTGCTGCTGGGAAGGTCACGGGTTCGATCCGTGACTTCTCTCAGCACCCCTGGGGAGGGACATGTAACAGCACCCGCTCAGAATTAGTCGGGTCAACCGTAAAACGGTTGACCCAGATACCTGTTCATCAAAAAAATATTTAAATAAATATCTCACAAATAATTTTGAAAAAAAAACCACGCATCGCGTGAGTATCGGCTAGTTTAAATAATTTGAATAATACCTGCGAAGCGCAGGAAAACGACTAGTTATGTTAAAATTTATATGTATTTCTTGATTACAGTTGAATTTATTTATTGTTGCAAATTGCACTGATTGATTATTATTAATGAAAATCTTTTTTATTTCAAAAAAAAATAAAATCATGTACCAATTTTTTAAAAATGAAATGAATATTTTTATTGAAATTCAACCAAACAAAATGCTTCAATTTAATTTTTGTGAAATTTCTCTAAAAAATAGGAAAAATGGGGGTAAAGGTAAACAAAAACGACGTCGGAAAACAAAATTTCACCATACAATCGGTGGATACACCGCAAGAGCATTTGGAGCGCTTATTATTATTTTATTTATTTATTAGTGTGTGAAAGTAGTGAACGAAAGGAGAAGTGGCGGTGCTGCTGCTTAGTGGTGGTGCTGCTAGTAGCAGAAATTAAATTAAATAATCAAATCGTAAGCTAGGGCTTCTCTCAAAACAAGGAAAGATGAGTATATGGAACTACGTCGTTACGGCTCAAAAGCCTACCAATGTCACTCATTCTTGCGTCGGCAATTTCACCAGTCCTCATGAGCTCAATCTTATTATTGCGTATTCGCTTTCTTCCTTCTTATTCTCCCTTTTTTTTTTTTTAAATTTTGATTTCATTTTGTTGTTCTGTTTTGATTCTCTCTTTATCTTTTTAGTTAGGGTTTCTTCTTTTTTTCATTTGATTTTAGTTAATTATTTGATTAATTAGTTTAATGTTTGACATTTGCATTTCGACTCAGGAAATGCACTCGTATCGAAATTCATTTGCTTACCTCTCAGGGATTGCAGCCTATGTTAGATGTTCCTATTTATGGAAGAATTGCTACACTTGAACTCTTTCGACCTCATGTCTGTATTTATTTTCTTTTATTTTTGGTTTTGTTGTTTCGTTTTTGGTGCTTATTCTTTCGTTGGTTTCTGTAACAGGGCGAAGCACAGGATTTCTTGTTTATTGCTACTGAAAGATATAAGTTTTGTGTTCTTCAGTGGGATTCCGAGACATCTGAGCTTATCACTAGGTTTAATGCCAAACTGCTTCTACTGATTGAATGCAGCTGCATATTATTTACTCAGTGGGCTGCAACCCATGAGTGGCTTGAGCTTCAATTTTGCTACTGGCTTTTCCACCTTGACTAGAATGTTTTACTTGGCTTGAAAAATTTGGTGCTATCAATCCAGTGATTAGATGAACTTTGGCTCCCTTACCTCTCTTTTTTAATGTTTTGGTGGTGCAAATTCAATGCATATTAGTTTGCCTTATGCCACAATTAGACTTCTAATGCCACATCTCCTTTTTTTTTTTTTTGGGAAAGAAATGTCCTTCTGTTAGTCTGTTTTCTTTGTTTACTGACTTTTCCGCAGTAGAGAGAACCTTTTCTCCATTTACCTTTATTCAAGATTTTGTTCCTGCCTAGTAACAGTGAGTTTTCTGATTATAATAGTTGAATTCTGAACCATTTTTGTTTAAGTTGTAGACAGTGAGAATTGTCTGCCATGGATACCTATTAATTTTGCTTCTTTTCTTTCCAACCCCAACCTTGGTTTTTATTTTGATAAGATTGTTTCCTTTTATTCTCATTTATGCATCTAGGTTAGCATTTGATCCATTGATATACATGCTTATTTTTCGATAATTCTTTGCTTTTGCTTTATTTTATAGATCACATCTTTTATCACATTTCTTGTATTGACTTCAAGTTTTTGCTCTTTCTTACAGAGCAATGGGGGATGTATCTGACCGTATAGGTCGTCCAACAGACAATGGCCAGGTAATTATGTATGCATATGTATATCTCAATGATTGTTGTCAATGTTACTTGTTCATTGAGCCATGAGAGCAAACTTTGTCATGCTAACTTTCATTACCCTGTATACCTCTTTTTTGTGCAGATTGGCATAATTGATCCAGATTGTAGATTAATTGGACTCCATCTGTATGATGGGTTGTTCAAGGTACATAGTTTCAGTCCTCTTGTTCCAACTCTTCTTTGAATTCTTGCGTAACATTTGTGACATTTTCATGTTAGGTTGTCCTGTTTTCTACATTATGATTTTTAGCATGATCATTGTGATTACTGTTTGATCAGGTTATTCCTTTTGATAACAAAGGCCAGCTCAAAGAAGCTTTTAACATAAGGTATATAAATATTCTGTTGCACAAGATAATTTAAACCTTTACCCAAGTTGCTTGTTTACATTTGCAAAACAAGTAAATGATGATGAAGTTTTTAGTGAAGATCAGATGCCAACTTGGTGTTAAGTTTGTGGCTTTACTTCAACTACATGCTAGCATACTGGGATTTGCTTAAGGTTGCTTTCTTTGAAAAATTGTATAGTTCCGTTTGTAAGCTGAATACTAATGAGTAATGACAGTGTTATTAATTTCTCATAGTGATACAAATCTAGTTTTAGTATGTTAAGTCGTTTGAGATATTACAAGGGAGTGTTTCTGTCCTTTTGCATGTTTGTATGTGGCTTTACATTTTGTATGTTTAATGAATGACATCAAAATCTAATGCTGATCCCATTTCTATGATGAGTAGTTTACATTAGGGTGAGAATCCCTCCATTTTTTGTCCTTCTCATTAGCATAGTGAAGTATGAAATTTGGGTGAAGGAGAACCTTTTCCTTAGCATTCTCATTAATTATTGAACAAAATTGAGATATGAGAGTCAATTGTAGGAATTGGGGAAGAAGCTGCTAATGCTCACTTGTGGTTGTAATTGGTAAACAGTAGGACTGTGATCTCTATTATTTCTTTTATTTGGTTAAATCATCTTATTCACCTATCATATATACATATGTGTATGTATAGATTCTTGTAATAGTTTTCTACAATTTTTGCTGCGAACAAGGTACGTGCATGTGCAATAGCCTCAATGGAATTACCACTAGTTGCGCAGAGTTGAATCATTATAGGTGTTGGTAATGGATGCATTGCATACAAAATAACTGATATGGTTGGCTGGGTTTTAGTGTGCTTAAGTTTCTCTTCTTTTCTTTAGAAATTGAGTTAGTTTGGTTTGCAAATTCTTATTTTGTCTGCTAATCTGAGTTATTGTTCTTTTAGTTCATATTACTACCAATTGTTTCAGCAACTAGTTTGTTCAATTGTAAATTTTATGGTGTCTTCTTTTCAGGCTCGAAGAACTTCAAGTCTTGGATATCAAGTTTCTTTATGGTTGCTCAAAACCCACAATTGTTGTTCTCTATCAGGTCATGAATTTTTCCTTGTATATCTATAATTTTTTGCATGGTCCATGTGATTTTTTGAGCTATTTTTTCTGTTCATCCAATTCTCTCTCTCTCTCTCTCAGATTCCATATAAACCAAGAGTTTTGCTTTGCTTAATGATGCTCCTAAAATAATCAGGAAGTAGAATTCAGTTTACACCAAACTGTCTGCTATAAAATATCTGTTTCAGTAAATGTTTAACAAGCATATGAGAAAAAATTTAATCAAAATCACTAGTTTTCTGAAGCATTCTACAAAGTTCATGACAATTTGGAAAAACACCGTCACCTCTTCAACACATATGGCTACTAGTGCTTATTATATTCTTCATGGTAGCTTGAATGATTCTATGATCTTGTACACTTTGATCTTAAATTGTTGCCTTGTATTTTTTTTCCCTTTCTGAATTTATTTTTTGGTACTTTTCATCTTTTGTACACTGCAACAGACTATACTGCAATTAGGTCATGTTTATAGTATTTTTATCACCTGAGAGCTGAAAGAGATTAAAGAAAACTCATGAAAATGTTCCCATTATCATTATGATGGTGTGCCAGTGCCTAAAAACCTGTGTGCCCTCAGTTAACTAAATTATTTGTTCCCACTGCTGCAGGATAATAAAGATGCTCGTCATGTCAAAACATATGAGGTTGCTTTGAAAGATAAAGATTTTGTGGAAGGTCCATGGTCTCAGAACAATCTTGACAATGGGGCTGATTTACTAATACCAGTGCCCCCCCCTCTTTGTGGTGTTCTTATTATTGGTGAAGAAACAATTGTCTATTGCAGTGCAAATGCATTTAAAGCAATCCCAATTAGACCTGTATGCTACTTTCCAAGTTTGCTAAAAATTGCATCTGACTCTTTCTTATTTATGATACTATTTTCTTACAAATGGTTTATGTACAATTCTAGTCCATCACAAGAGCATATGGAAGAGTTGATGCGGATGGTTCTAGATATTTGCTTGGTGATCATGCTGGGCTTCTTCACCTTCTTGTGATAACCCATGAAAAAGAGAGGTGAGTGGTTCTTCTGTTACATGCTCATGGTGGATGCTGCATTGAGAAAAATTTCTCATGGCAGGAAATGACCTGGAACTGAATGTATTCTCCTTAAAAGTGGTTGAACTTACACTGCAGGGTTACTGGGCTCAAAATTGAGCTCTTGGGAGAAACTTCAATTGCGTCGACAATTTCATATCTTGATAATGCTGTTGTCTACATAGGTTCAAGCTATGGAGATTCACAGGTATGGTAGGCACTAGCACTGTATTTTAATTTTCAAATAATGTACTTATCTAGTGACTATTTTTTTATGGTTAATTTTTATAATTGGCACTTGTTACTGATCATGCACATCACATGTTTGTTAGTTTAAACAAATAGTTAGAAGTCAGATTGTACTATTAATGTGTAAGTCGTTGGAGTTGGTCATTTCACTGACATTAGGAGAAGGCTTAAGAGGGAGAAATATGAGTTATGGCAAGGAAGTCTGCTGTGCCTTCCTGTGTTGGCCATGATTATGAGGGTGTTTGGCAGTGTTTTTCAAAAGACACTTTTCTGAAAAAAATTTCTGATTTTTTTTTACTTTTAAAAATTGTTATTTTAAAAAGCAGGAAAATGTTTTTTTTTTTTCAAAAAGCATGTTTGGAAAAAGTAGTTTTGAAACAATTTTAAAAAATAATCAAACAATTACTTGTAAAAATTCAAAATGTGCTTTTTAGCTCCAAACAGCAATTCCAAACTGGCCCTTTAAGTGGGTGCATATTGGTTTGATTTACAAAAATGCATAATTTAGAAAAGCTGGATCTGTTGGTAGTTTTTTGCCTTCAGAATTGCAAAGTAGACTAATCCACCCATGCATTATATGCATACAGTGGTGAAGCCACGTTTACTATATGGTGGGCAATTGCCCACCTTTACTTTTGGCTAATTGCTATTTTAGTACTAAAAGAATTACATTTTTCATTTTGGTTAATAGTATTTGACGCCCTCATATTTTGATCATTCATATTTGCACGGATTGTTTTTAACTTTTAACAAATCTGATTCTTTTTTAAGTTAAATTTGTTTAGAGATACAAGTGAAAAACCAAATAATAAATAAACTAATAAAATGAAATAAAATATAACAAAAACTCATATTTAATGAGCATTATTAAAGTTTAAATTATTGGTACGCGCACACACACACACACACACACACACACACATATATCTTTTTAACTAATTCATATTTCTCTCTTTTAACATGATTTAAATTGTATAATATATAATAGAACATTTTCAAAAATTTATTATTTTAACTAAATTTGAAAAACTATTTTAGTTTTAAAAGGAAAAATATTCTTCAAATTTTTTTTTTATCTATTTCAGGTGTATCACATTAAAAACATAACGATTTCATTAAATAGTACTCATATTTAAGGAGCATTATTAAAGTTTATAACTTTATATTATTGATATAGGTGTAGGCTATGGTGACTTGGTTTTTTGCTACTCTGTTTGTACTTGGTCTTTATCACCATTGGATGATTTTAAACACTTTCATCCAATGGTGATAAACACCAAGTACAAACATTGTAACCATAAAACCAAGTCACCGTAGAATTTACCTATTGATATATAAGTGATTCCATAAATGAAGTTCTTTATCATTTATGAGAAGGTCTCCTCACTCACACACACACACACACATATATATTAACTAATTCGTATTTCTCTCTTTTAACATGATTTAAATTGTATAATATATAATAAAACATTTTCAAAATTTATTATTTAACTAAATTTAAAAACTAATTTAATTTTTAAAAGGAAAAATACTCTCCAAATTATTTTAAATCTATTTTAAGTGTTATATTTAATAATTAGATGCGTATCACATTGAAAAAAATAGTTACATGATAAGATATACATTTTATTTTCTAAAACTCACTCAAAGAACTATGAACTATAAACGCATGACATTTTTTAAATTATAGATGCAATATATCGAGGACAACTAACAAATTTTTTTCCCCCCTTATTTAAAGTCTGGCCTCACCACTGTATGCATATAAAGCCACATTGTTTCGGTTTTATGTATATGTGGTCTTAAATATTTATGAGAATTTGTTAGATTTTGTAGTGCGATTAATTAGAAGAGTTTCTGTTAACAATTTTCATGTTATTATTAAGGATTCTAAATTTATTTAGTAATAGTTGGAGAACCTAAATGATTGGATTTATTTCGAAATTAAATCCCAATTACAAATGCAAAGAAGCAACAGGTTAAAATTTTAGGTCTAATTAAGAGGTCAAGTCAAGTTTTCCAGTTAGTGTATGGTCTTTAATTCAATTATAAATTCTTCAGAGTGGAGAGCATGAAAAATATTGGAGATGTGAAATCAGCTATGTCACTGCTAGTTTGCAAAGACATCGACATATTGAATGGATTTTTTACTGCTTTCTCTTAGAATCAACAAACCGCAGTCAGATAGTTTTATCTTTGAATCCTGTCATTGATGGCATGCTATAATTCTATGATAGACATGCTTTGTTTTATGCCCTTTGTAAAATAAGTAATTTTGACATGCTGGCATGATGCTTCCCTTATGCTTTTCCTTTTGCGGAGTTTATTGCTGTGATGGATTTCTTTTAATGTTTGGTGGTGTCATGCAGCTTGTAAAGTTAAATCTACAACCTGATACAAAAGGTTCATATGTCGAAGTCTTGGAAAGTTATGTTAATTTGGGACCCATTGTTGATTTCTGTGTGGTGGACCTTGAGAGACAAGGCCAAGGTCAGGTGGTAACTTGTTCCGGAGCATACAAGGATGGTTCTCTTCGCATAGTTCGAAATGGAATTGGAATCAATGAACAGGTTACTGATCTGAACCAGTTTCTGAGGTTTTATATGTAGGACTTGTATATTCTCAGAAAACTTAATGGTCATGCTATGTAATTTAGGCATCTGTAGAGCTTCAAGGAATCAAAGGAATGTGGTCGCTAAGATCTTCTACTGATGATCCATTTGACACCTTCCTGGTGGTTAGTTTCATAAGTGAGACGCGAATTTTGGCTATGAACCTTGAGGATGAATTGGAAGAAACTGAAATAGAAGGTTTCTGTTCACAAGTGCAGACTTTGTTCTGCCATTATGCTGTATACAATCAACTTGTGCAAGTAAGTTTCTTGTTAACATGAATTTTTCCAATATGTTTAAATGATTATAAATTCATTGCAATGATCACTTATAGTCTTAAAATTATATTATCATGTGGCTCTACTGGAACGAAGTAATTTTAAGGTTTATCAGTAATCTACTCTCTGTGTGCTGACTCATTAACTGCCTGACAGGTCACTTCAAGTTCTGTGAGACTGGTTAGCTCTACATCAAGAGAGCTCCGAAATGAATGGCATGCTCCTCCAGGTTATTCAATTAATGTCGCCACCGCCAATGCAACCCAGGTTTGTTTTTCAGAGTTTCTCTAACTCTGTTTGTATGTCAGGATTACCTTGTTGCAGATATCGGAATTGATCATGAGCTTGATTTATAGTATTAATAATTTTTTTATTTGTTATTCTTATATTTATTGTTATCACTATTGTATCTGGTTCTATTTGTCATTGTTGTTTGAATATTGGGGAGGAATTAGAAAGTTTGGTTACCTAAGAACGCAAGGTTGTTAAGAGAGGGGGAATTATTTGCACCTGAGAGATTCTTTGTTGCAGATTGGCTCCCAGGGCCTCTTCTGTACAAATACATGCATGCACAACATAAACAAAGCTGCCGAACTTCGATAAGAATTAGATGGTGTTTAATACAATATGGAGAAATTTCAGTACTGTACATGAAGTGATTAAATAAGTCATAAAAAATTGTATGTAATTTTGAGATCACAAAGATTTGATAGTAATACCTGAATGAATTAACAATTAAGAACTTGGTTTAAATTTGCACTTGATTTTCCCTGGAACTATTATAGTTCAAATGTGAATGTCTTTTATGCCTTATTGTTTTTCTTTAAGAGTAATTTACAATTGAAAACTTTTTGAGTTTTGCACATAGCTTTTAAATATTGTGAAATATGAGAATTATAGATTCATGAGCTTTTCACCTCTTTCAATTTATCAAACATGTTAGTGCTGGCGATTTGAGCTGACATGTCTGTCAAAAGTGGGCCATGATAATATTTGGTTTAATCAGAATACTTCATAAATAACTACAAAAAAAATAAACCTGTGTTGGTAATTTGAACTGACATGTCTATCAAATGTGGGCCATGATTGGTTCAAGTTTTAACCAGAATGCTTCATAAATAACTACAAAAAAACCTGTGTTAAAATAGATATCACTAGAAAATGTGTATCTATTAAGATCCCCATGATACTATGTAACCTGCTTAGGTTAGCACGACATGAATGCTTATGCAGTCGGTATTTTCCCTCATTTTGCTTCCTTTTTAGTTTTGAATTCTTTTCTAATTACTTCATGTATATTAATTAAATATGTATGTAAGAGTTAGAATTGGTATTCTTTTGATAAGTAATTATCTATATCAAAAGCATGCATGGCTGAATGTTTGGGTTGACATGTAAGCCTCTGAGATCATGTGATAAGATACTTTCTATTTCATTTTTGGTTCAAGCTCTGATGCTAAAGTGACTATACTGTGTGGCAAACTTAGTCTTGTTAATTGTCTTTTGACATTATTTCCATGCTTAAAACAGAATGTGTGTTGTTTAAAATAATCGTGCTATATTTGCATGCCTTTCTGGTGCATGTCTTCCATTGTGGTAATTAATAAAGTATTGGAGATTTTAAACATGCTGGTATAAAATTGTGAGCATGGATATCCTTTGGATTTGATCGTAATAGTTGGTAGGTATGTAGATTGCTGTTCTATGATTTCCTTGGATACAACAGGTAGTTGAAAGTACGCCTTTTAGATTATTGTGCCGAAAAGTTAATCCTAAAGTAATGAGCATTTATGTCCTTTGTGTTCGTCTGTGGTTAGATCATGTTAGGTAATTTTATTAATTATTAATTATAAAATTTGTATAGATTTGACTTTGTTTTGCTTACATTGTCATGGGTTACTCTGTGTTCTGAAGAACTACTGGTAATAATACCGTATTTCTTACTTTAGCCTGTTTGGACATTGTTGGAATCTGATTCATCTTATGAAGTAATTTTAATGTTGTACCACTGCTGTTGCAGGTTTTATTAGCAACTGGGGGTGGTCACTTGGTCTACTTGGAAATCGGTGATGGAATATTGACACAAACAAAACATGCCCAGTTGGAGTGTGAGATATCATGCCTTGACATTAACCCCATTGGTGAAAATCCCAACTATAGTCAGTTAGCTGCAGTTGGAATGTGGACAGATATAAGTGTCAGGATATTTTCATTGCCTGACCTAAATCTCATAACAAAGGAACATTTGGGAGGAGAGATAATACCTCGTTCTGTTCTTCTATGTTCCTTTGAAGGGGTATGTTTACATCAAACTTGCTTCACTTCCAGTTTTGTATATTTGTTGCTATAGTTAGTTGCTTGTCTATTCCTTGTTTTACATTCTATCACATGTATAAAGGACTATGATTCATGTCGAAAGTCATCCTGAAATTGAAGAGGGAAAGAACTTTCTTTTGTTAGTTAACCTTAAAGAACAAGGTTGCAGAAATTCATTACTTTTTTGACCAGCGAGAATATATTTATGGGAAAATCACATTATATTTCCGATGTGACAGTAAATCTGAAGAATCTACATTTTGTTATGGTATTTGGTTTTCTTCTTATTGTTGTTACCTTTTCTCTTTTCTTTATTACATGATTGTGTTTTGAGTAATTTCCTTTTAATTCCATCTAAGTGACAAAATAATATTGGTTGATTGATAGCACTCCTCTCCATCGTAAAAAATTATAATCTAGTTTAGTTGTTATAAATAAAACTATTCTATGTCAAGTTGAATGTTAGGGGGAGTAGAAAATGAGTTGCATGAGTGCATTTCCATTTGCTGATTTTTCCTGCATGTCTTGACTGTTGTTTGTTTTTTCTCAGATATCTTATTTGTTATGTGCCCTCGGAGATGGGCATCTTTTGAACTTCTTATTGAATTTGAATACTGGAGAATTGACGGATAGGAAAAAGGTGTCTCTAGGAACCCAACCTATTACACTCCGTACTTTCTCATCAAAGAGCACCACTCATGTATTTGCTGCATCAGATAGGCCAACTGTCATTTATAGCAGCAATAAGAAACTCCTCTATAGCAATGTAAATTTGAAAGAAGTGAGTCATATGTGTCCTTTCAACTCTGCTGCTTTCCCAGACAGGTAACTTATCCCCTAGCTTTATTTGCTGGAGTAATATTTAAATTTGGACTTGTTTTATTTAAAGTTCTTCGTGTTGTTTCTGAGATAACTAAAATTTAATAGTTACTATAATGAGATTTTTTTATGATATGTATTTTCTTGAGAGATAGCCACAAGCTGTAATACCTATAGTAATAATATGTTCGTAAGAGCTTCTCAACATTTAATTTTAAAATATATCCAGTTCTTTGTAGAGTTATCTGCAACTTCATGGGTACAATAATCATGTCAAAGGCTTGTCTCTGTTGTGATCTTTTTAAATTTCTCTGGATTTAATGCTATAAGATATCAGGTGATCCTTTCGTAAGCTTCAAAAAACTTTTCCTTTTTGTTTGTGTTCAATTCAAGTAATCATGGCTGCTAGATCACGTAGTATTGGGAAAGGCTAAATGTCCAATTTTTTGTCACTAGTACCAAAAAGCCTAAGAAACTGTCAACCACAAAATCTGCTCATTTGCAAATATTCACAAGCATGAGGATGTGACTACATGAAAGTTCTCTCAATTGTTTCTTGTATTGGGGTGATTCTTTCTGGAAAAAAAAATGTTAGTTCTAACTGATCTCTGGTATACATCAACAGCCTTGCAATTGCAAAAGAAGGTGAACTTACGATTGGAACCATTGATGATATCCAAAAGCTCCACATCCGCTCTATTCCATTGGGGGAACATGCAAGGCGCATCTGTCATCAGGAGCAGTCTCGAACCTTTGCCATTTGCAGTTTGAAAAACCAAGCTAGTGCAGAAGAGCCTGAGACACACTTTATTCGTTTATTGGATGACCAAACCTTTGAGTTCATATCGACCTACCAACTTGACCCATTTGAGTATGGCTGCTCCATTCTTAGCTGCTCCTTTTCTGATGATAGTAATTTGTACTATTGTGTTGGTACTGCTTATGTTATGCCAGAGGAAAATGAACCGACTAAGGTAAATGCTGCATTGATTACCATTATGGTTTTTCTAATAAGCTAAAAGCATGAGTTGTAATGAGTACTGATTAAGTATTCTGCATTTTGTTTCCTTAGGGTCGAATATTGGTGTTCCTGGTTGAAGATGGGAAGTTACAGCTTATTACCGAGAAGGAAACTAAGGGGGCTGTTTACTCTCTAAACTCTTTTAATGGCAAACTGCTAGCTGCTATCAACCAGAAAATTCAATTATACAAATGGATGCTTCGAGATGATGGTTCCCATGAGCTGCAGTCTGAATGTGGGCATCATGGACACATACTTGCCCTCTATGTACAAACGCGTGGAGATTTCATTGTTGTTGGTGATTTGATGAAGTCAATTTCTTTGTTAATTTACAAGGTAGTTAAAATTGCACCGAGGGCAGTTACATCCCAGGCAATTTTGATTTTTGTCTACAGCTACTCTGTTCACTTAGCTTGACCCAATTGTTTTCTTGCCTTTCAGCATGAGGAAGGTGCCATCGAGGAGCGAGCTCGTGACTATAATGCGAATTGGATGTCAGCTGTTGAGATTCTCGATGATGACATTTACCTGGGTGCTGAAAACAATTTCAACCTATTCACGGTTAGGAAGAACAGTGAAGGTGCTACTGATGAGGAAAGAGGCCGCCTTGAGGTGGTTGGGGAATATCATCTTGGAGAGTTTGTGAATCGATTCCGACATGGTTCCCTTGTCATGCGCTTGCCAGATTCTGATGTGGGCCAAATACCGACTGTTATTTTTGGAACTGTCAATGGTGTTATTGGGGTCATTGCTTCACTTCCTCATGAGCAATATATCTTTTTGGATAGACTCCAATCGAACTTGAGGAGGGTGATCAAGGGTGTCGGCGGGTTGAGCCATGAACAATGGAGATCTTTCAACAATGAAAAGAAAACTGCAGAAGCCAAAAACTTTTTGGATGGAGATCTAATCGAATCATTCCTTGATCTAAGCCGAAGTCGGATGGATGAGATTTCCAAGGCAATGAGTGTTTCAGTGGAGGAGCTATGCAAGAGAGTGGAGGAGCTGACAAGGCTGCATTGATACATGCTCATTTTGCCATTTTTTTTTGTTTTTACTTCTCTTTTTGCTATTTTGTATCACATCACATGTACCAATCAATTTTATTTTTATTTTTTGCTATGAAGTGTGAGGGGTATCTAAGTGAGAAGTTGTATCATTTTGAGGACCACAAGCTTTTGTAACATATTTTTCTTCAAATATCATCGTTTTCATAAACATAGTATAAACCCTAGTGCATGCACAGATTATCCAAGCACAATTGGCATCAGGGTTAAACCGAGGCAGCAGATTGTCTAACTTGTCAATTTGAGTTTGAGCTGGTCTGATTATTAATATGCTCATATATTTATATGAGCATTAATATTAGCTCCATCTATTTATACAACCAAAGTTTGATTATTAATATATTTGATTAACGGAGCATGGTCTTAAGATTTGATTATTAATATATTTGATTCACGGAGCATGGTTTTAAGAATTGGCTGACCCGGTCGGTTCAACTTGAGAACTGGCTTTGAGGACGTGTTGGTCAATCCCTAAAACAAGTGTTGAGGATGGGGCAATAAGTGTTGCGGATGGGCCGGTCAAATCCTAAAATGGAACCGTTTTATACCAAAATCCTTTAAAAAACCCATTGACCGCCAGTTGAATCATGACTTGGTCAATCCAGTCACGGATAAATGATTCAGAAGGGTCCTTTTTCTTTTTTTTTAATTCTTACAGTTAAAAAATTTAATACTATGTCCTTTTATTAAAACATTTAAGAATATATGATTATTATTCAATTAAACCATCAAATATTTATAGTTTTAATTTATATTATTAGTTATTTCATTTTAAGATAATTTTTTTAAAGTATACAGTTGAATTTTCCTAAATTGATATTCTATAAACTAATAACATCAATTATTTAATGAAAAATCAATACACCGACTTTATGGAACATGTATAATTTAATAATCTACTATGTTTTATTTAATACAAAATATTATATACCTATATATAAATATTAATTTACAGAATCATCATTTCCTATACAAACCCATGTACATTGCTTTTTTTTTTTCTATAGTTATTTGTCTCAACATGTATATATTTAGAAAATGCTTTATAATTTATAAGAAGTGGAATATTTGAGTAAAATATACAAAAAAATTTCCTTTATTGATAAAAAAGTATTCTTTCACATTTTTATATTAATTATACAAACTACACAAAAATATATAATAAATTATATGATATTTTTATACGAATGTTCTATAAATTAATAACTCTATTATTTAATATTTTTTATTCCACGGATCATATTAATTTAGAGAGGTTCTGTTGTATATGATTGAAATATGACTTATAGATCTAATTCTATTTAATTATAGTTATATATTTTTTATTGCTATATATTTAATATTTAGCATTAGTTTTAGTACTTATTTTATCTATATAATAAATAATATCCATGTGTATATATGTGTGTATTTAAAAACTACTGATTCAACCACAGTTGAACCTTTAACCCTTGATCCTTTAACATTTCTGGATCAATAACTGGATTGGTTTTCAAAACCTTAATTAGGATTAGAATTGCGAATAACGTGATTCGGAACTTGTGAGATTACTTGTTTATAAGACTTCATTCTAACTTGTATCTTTAAATAAATTTGTACTTCCCCTCAAAAAAAAAAAATTTGTACTTGATTTGAGCTTTTATTATTTTTTAAATGAGTTAAAATCTAATCCCCGATTTTGTTCGATTAATACATGTATGAAACGAATATATAAAATTTATGAAATATATTTATAAGTCCATAAATTAGTGTATGATATAAATCAAAATTCATTTAATTTTTTTAATTTCATGAAATTGTTTATAATAGATGGGGTTCCATTAAATTTTTGGTGCAATTTGTAAATGAACTTTAAAACTATTAAAAATGGAAAATTGCTTATAATAAAAATACTTTCAAATTTTATATTTATAACTTAGCATATTAAATACTCCATAAAAATTCATTTGCCAATGAAATGAATTTAGAATTCAACCAAATAAAATCTACTACTCGGCTTAGACATCATTACACCCCTAGTTAAAATCAGTTTGCTTGAGAAAGAGAAGCCAACATGGGTTAAAAAAAAACTGGTGTGGCTCTGAAATGAGATCGCTTTGCGCACTGTGAACTAGGGCTGTGCATGGATCTGAAGATTTCCGAACCGTACCGAAAATCTGAATCGATAATATTCAGAACCAAAAATATTCGTTGATTTGTTGACTTTATCGGAACCGAACCGTCCTAAAAAATTAATTGGTACGGTTCCGGAGATTTTATAAATATCTGTAACGAAAACCGAACTGAACCATTCCGAATTGTACCGAACTAAATAACCGAAACTAGAACCGATTTAAAAGGAGTTTTTTCAATATATATATATATATATATATATATTATTGAATTATGTTATTATTGTAATAAAATTAATATATTAATTTTTTTGTGTCAAAGATAGGAGTTGTATTTCATTGAAACAGATAATACATATCAGATCTACTTTTACATGGATCAAACATGATCAAACCAACACTATCAGTAAGGGCTTTATAGGCATCTCTGGCCACTCAAATAGTCTAATAAGACTAGGTAAGTGAGGTCAAATCTATGAAAAAAACATAACACAAACCAATTAATAGATTACAAAATTTGAACATGAAGCACAATTCCTTGTAGATTTGAACCAAGACCACCGGCCAACTCTCTTGCATCTTGTAGATCTGGAATATACTTCTGTTGTTGATTGTTGTTGTCTTCTTCACATTAGTAAAACCCATGAAAGAGTGGGTGTAGACGAAAAATATCTCTACCAACAAGAAAAGGAAACTAAAAAACATCTAATAAATGGTCTAAAACCGGACAAGAATTAACAACTGCTAAGGGAAAACAACAAGATAAGTAAAGAAAATGAAGAAATAAATAAGAAAAAAGAAGGATGGGGGCTGCCGCCAGCCACTATGATAGGAGCTTGGAGCTGTGCGGCACCCAACAAACCCTAGAGGAGGTGTTTTTGTTAGAGAGAAGGGAGAGGTTTTAAAACAAGAGAGAGATCTCAATACGTAATTAATTTATTAATTACATAATTGCATAAATGTATTTTATAAATTATAGCTTATAATAATTTCTTTAATTTTTATTGATATTATTTTAAAATCAATTTCAACTTAGTACCTTATTGTCAAAACATAATATTATATTAATTTTATTCATGTATTAAAATTATTTATTTGTTGATAAACTTTTGATTTTATTAAATTTTCACAAATTGTTGATAGAAACTATTATAATGTGTTAAAATCATTTTGTAAGTAATATTATATATATATATCCAAATTATTAGATAATATTTATATTAATTAAAAATAAATATGAATTAAAAAAATAAGACTATCTATTATTATTTTTATTATTTTAAATATTAAAATCTCCGAATCCTTGAACCATACCGAACCGTTTTGGACTGACCTAAAAGTATCAAACCTCGAGCCGAACCGTACCAAAAATTTGTTCAAACCGTACCGAACCGAACCATAATTTGGTACGATTCCGGAGATTTGATTTTTCAAATCTCCAATTTTTGATACGGGTCCGAAGATTTTTTAATCCCTGGATTTCCCTGAACCGTGCTCAACCCTATGAACCACTACATCTACAGGCATGTCCAGAAAACAAATTTGAAGCTGCTTCACTTGCTTGCTGGTGCCATTTATTACATACAAATTGAGTATTAATTGACAAACATACTCTAATCATCATCTCAGGGAAGAAAACAATTAAGGGGAGGTTGCTACTCTACTCTAGTACAATGGCCATGAGGCCTACAAAGGCCAACCAAAAAACATAAAGCCCATTAAGTAACACTCGCATGCACCAACTGCTTGATGTTGCTAAATTTAAGTCTTGCAATGCTCACGAAACCAAAAAACTCCGAGGGGAAGACGACCAACAAGAGAGAGAGAGAGTGGGAGGACAGGCTAACTTGTTCATGAAATGAACTGAAATACTTACATGATGTAAAGAATTGAAACTCTATGAAATTGAAAAATATCAATCTTAAGTTGACGCACTAAATAAAAAAAATATCAATTTTATATCGAATAAATATTTTATTTTTTAATAAATTACTTACTGAAAATAGTTATTTCATACAATTTCACAAATAAAACAGACTCTAGGGTAAAAAGAAAATGTGAGAGATATCCGGTGGGGTTACCACACGATTGAGACAACCACTTATTCTGTCTCACCTCTATTTTTGTTCCCGTTAAGAATTATTCTATTATCTTTCACCATTAGAGCATACCATTTAACATAAAAGTGATAATATAATTAATGACTTGAACTCAAAACCTTCACTTGCACAAGTGCTACTATCAATTGAAGTTTGCCTCTACTTCTACATTGTAATACTATCTCAATATTGTTTTTCATCGTCACATCGTCGAAAAAAATATCCCATCTGAAACTTTCATTTTCACTAAATTATATATAACCCTAATTTTTGTGATATTAGTTTTCTACCTTTTCTTATTCATTTGTGGAAATTGTGTAATACTATCTAGGACTGTGCATCGGTTTGGTTCGGTTTGAATCGAACTTAATTTTTTTGAAAACATAAAACCGAACTAAAATATATTTGGTTAAGACCAAATTAATTCGGTGCGGTTTGATTTTGACTAAAATAGGAGTTCGGTTTGATTTTAAGCCTAAATTTTGGTTCGATTCGATTTTTTGTCAAAAATCTTAAACCAAACTAAACCAAAATTTAAAAAAAAATTTGAAACTGAGAACTGATTGATTTTTCGGTCCGGTTCGGTTTTGCACACCCCTTATCATTCATGTCGCTCCAGGTGTGGTTTGCTTGCAACAATAAAATACAAACATTTATCCGTATAACAAAGACATTGTGCATGAAGTTTAACAATATTTTTTTTTCAGCTATTAGTTTAACAATAATTTAAGCTTAAAAAATTACCCAAAAAGCTTTATTATTCTCCACCATTTAATATTTTTATCTTATTGCATTCAATCGCTTTTAAATAACAATATTTATAATTTTTTTTCTGAGATGGAAAAATATTTATATTGATAGCATTAGAATAATTTTTTTACAGATTTAAACCAAAAGTTTTAAAAATTGATATTAAAAATATTCTTTTTGACAATTAAATCATTTAGGAATACTCATGACTTTATTTCCAGAAGAAAAGGCCCGGAATTGATTTTGGTAAAGCGTGTCACAAAAAGGACAATCAGCTTTTTTTTTGTATTTATATCAACAAAGGACAATAAGAGAATTTGAGAATTGTTAGTGTTTGCAAAATAGACAAGAGCGTACAGAACAATAAAGGAACCTTTTTTTTAAAAAAAAGTGGAAGAAGAAGAACCACAAGTCATAATAATGAAGATAATGCACTAAAACCAATATGAGAGGTGACTTTTATTAGTTGCATTGATGACATAAAAGCCAGAATCTTTCTATT
>CANYLF010500294.1:0-11444 GCA_948193215.1 Bocquillonia castaneifolia | reverse complement strand
TAGGTACTTTTGGCATCCCTAAGGATCATGGAACAAGTTCAAATACATTTGTGGATGCTCAAGTACAATTTGGGAAAGGCAACAAGACTCTAAAGGAGGGGAAGTCAAGTTGAGGGGGAGTAAAATGCTTCTTGCAAATATTTTGATCTATTAAAGCTAAGCATTTCCCTTTCATATTTCTCATCATCATCATCTCATGCATATTGTATTTTCTTTTGCATCTTTTTAATGATGATTGAATGAGTTCTTACTTTTTTTTACTTGCTCTCTTTTGTGCTTTTTGAGTTGGCAAAGGAGGAGAAATCTCCTTTTGTTCTATGTTTTTCAAAAACCTGGCACAAGTTGAGGGGGAGCAATTCCATCAACTCACACACTTAACTCTTTTTTTTTTTTAAGTTTTTGAACTTAGAAAATGATTTTTATTTTTTGGTTGTCAAACTCAAAAAGGGGGAGATTGTTGGCTTTAGTGGCAACAATCCATCTTATTTTGAGTTTAACAACCCTTTATCTTTATCTAACAAAGTTCCTAAGTGTGTAGGTTTTCAACCAAGCTAGTTTTGAATGACTTCTACAAACCGCGCCAGTGATAAGGGGATCCGCGCCTGCAGCAATATACCGCACCCGCAATGTGGAGATCGCCCCCGTGACCAGCGACATAGTTCACCCGCGAAAAGGAAACCGCACCCAGCCTTTTTGGTGAAAACTTAGAAGGCTTCTGTACACTTAGATCCGCGCTTGCGACATACCAAGTCGTACCCACGATTTGAGAAACAGAGAGCCCCTTTCTGAAGGTTCGAGGTCGCACCTGGGATGGACTAAATCACCCCCGCGATTTGATACAGAAGCCGCTCATCTAAGGAAATCAAGCCGCTCTTCAAGGAAATCGAGCCGCTCTCTCAAAGGCATTCTTTGCCCAGTGATTTTGCGCCCGTGGTTAGAGAGTCGCTCCTGAAGTTTGATCAAACATAGAGCCACTCTCAAAGGCATCCCTGCCCAGTGATTTTGCGCCCGCGGTTAGAGATGTTGCCCCCGCGACATTCAATGGAGTTTTTGAAAAAACTAGCCGTTGGAAAGATCAAGGCCGTGACCATCAATCCACACCCGCGAGCTGACAGATTTCAGTGCTTTTATTGAAAAAGCAACTAGCCGTTAGAGACACACTTGGGGTTGTTTCTAACAGCTAGTTTTGGGTATTTTGGCTATAAATACCCTTAATAAATGTTCTTCAAATAAGAACATTAATTCTTTGATAGCCAAACTCTTGTAACTTATTTTTCAATCATTTTTAACTAATTGGTTATTTGGTTATGGGTAGCTAGAACTCTAGAGCATTTGTTGCTTGGGTTGAGTGAATTAGTTATCCATTGTACTAGTGTCAATTCTTTGTCAGTTAGGGAAACACTAGGGATGGTTGTGAGTTAGCCATTTGTAAAACTCATTGTAAAGGTTTGGTGTTAGCCTCTTGGAAACACTAGGGTTTGTGAGTGAGCCTTGGGTAAAACTCATTGTAAAGGTTTAGTGTTAGCCTCTTGAAAACACTAGGGTTTGTGAGTGAGCCTTGGGTAAAACTCATTGTAAAGGTTGGAGATAGTCTTGTAAATCTCCTTGTTATCCTTAGTGGATAGTGGAACTCCAAATTTTGTATTTGGGAGAGTGGATGTAGGAAAAGTTGGGTCCGAACCACTATAAATCGTTTGTGTTCTTCTTTTCTTCTCTAATCCATTCTTGAATCATTTTTAATTTCTAATTCCGCACCAATTCACCCCTCTCTTCGTTTTACACAAACCCTTACTAAACTCTCGAAATCTCTTACAGTCGAACTATGTGCCATTATTTTTTACCAGAGTGTGTGGTATACCGAACTTACAAATTACCTCTTTTTTGAAGAACTTCTCTATCTTCGCTTTAGTGATTGTCGATACAACCTCTACTTCTACTCACTTGGTGAAATGGTTTATGGCCATTATTAAGAACTTCCATTTACCAGATGCCATTGGAAATGGTCCCAAGATGTCTATGCCCCATAAGGCAAAAGGCCACGGGCTTCCTACAGGAGTCACTGTGTGAGCCCGCTTGTGGCTGATTGGTATGACAATGATGTCCAAAAGCACACAGTCGCAAGTAGTATAGGTAAGAGTATCGAATATCATCTTCACAGGGATTTGGTGGTTTTGAGTATTAGCCTTGGATAATATTAGGTTATTTAGGAAACCGATTAAATGATTTGATCTGAAAATTAAATAAACTAGACTAATTTCACCAAGAAATTAAAGCAAAGCCAAAGCAAGTAGATACAAGTCGAAACAAACCAATAATTAAAAGTATCCCTTTAGATTTGATCTGCTTTGGGGACAAAAAAGGCATGAAGAAAACCGGGGTTGCACAGTTGTACAAGATAATGCACGGCCGTGCAAGTCCTGGAAATTTCAAAATCAATAGATTAACAAAAGGACAAATAATCACATTAATACATAATAAGTACACACATAGGAAACCCTAGATCTACCAACATGCAGAATCCATCACACGAACACATTCAGCATGCCATTATTGCCTCCAAGAGGTTCACAAACCTTTGGGGTTATTAAAACTACTAACTAAACATTAAATCAAAGCCTAAACATAACAGAAAGTAAGAGATTGAAGAGATATTACCCATAAATGAACTTGGAGATAAACCTAAAGTAAGAGGAAATTGCATAAAACTAGAAATTAGAGTGTTTACAAGCCTAAGATCTCACTAAAATTAAGTCTACAATGTTTAAAACCGTAAATCTAAGTTTCTCCACCTAAAACTACTGTTTTTCTCTCTTTCGTGGTTGTGCATGCCTTAGGAAATGAGAGAGTTGCCCTAATGGTCTCAAAGAGGGCCTTTTATAGCCTTTTTAAAAACTGACAGCACGAAGAAACACAACTGTGCTTTTAGAGGCACGACTGTGCCAAATCGAGGGTTTTAAGCCTCATTTTGAGTGTTGCATGGCTGTGCACATGTATAGATAGCTTCCTTGAGATGTTCTCACTTGGTGCACGTAGAAGGTCTGACTTGCAATGGCCATAACTTTCGCTTGCGAACTCCAAATTAGGAAAGTCTTGAGCCTAAAATGAAGTTGAAGATGTCTACTTTAATTTCTTGTACTAGCGGCTAATCTAATTCCATCATTTTCTTACCTAAAATGCCCTTGACATTTTAGTGCTATATTTGAGACAGCTTTCGGAGCACCTCTTGAAGTTTGGCTTGCATCTCCCTCGTTCTAGCATGAATTGAGCTGATTATTGTTGAAAATGAAAGTGGATGCAATAAGCTTCTAATCTAGAGCTCCTTAATTGAAAACTCCTTCCACATTAATTGCTCCAAGCTTCGGTTTAGCTCCAAATTAGCTCCCAGATGCTTCAAATTGTCCTTTTGGCCAATACCTAAAAAATTCACACTAAAATAAACAAAAATCATCAAGTAAAGCACTAAAGTATATATTATGGTGATTAATTAGTAAATGGTGGAACTAGGGGGAATTGCTTAAGGAATTTGCATAATATTCCTCCTGATTAGGGTTCTTTAGGCCCTAAAAAGGAAGTGTGTTTCACACACATCATTGATCTTTATAAACCTCTTGAACTTGTCATATTCGACCACCAAATTCATAGCATCTTATCCTATCATTGGCCAATAGTAGCCTTGCAACAAAGTCTTCCTCATTAAGGACGCGGCTGCCTTATGGCGTCCACATATTCCCTTATGTATTTCTCTTAACACTTGCTCTCCCTATCTCCCTGATAGACACCTACACCATGGGTATGTCAAGGACTTGAGGTATAAAACCCCATCTTTGTAATAGTAAAGGGATGCTTTCCTCTGTAAATTTTGTGCCTTTTTCCCATCCTTAGGTAGCTCATCCAATAGTTTGTAATCCATAATGGGCTTCATCCAGACAATTATCTTATTCTTCCTCTATGTCCATTACCTCTTCCATTTAGGTAGAGGCCTTTTGTAGTTCCTTCTTTTGTGGGATTGCTAGGAAAGCTTCCTTGCCCTCTACAGCTGCCTTTGCTAAAAGGTCAGCCTCTTGGTTTTCCTCTCTTAGGATCTGACATAGTTCATGCTTACCCTCATTCTCTTCTATCTTCTTCAATTGTTCCTTCAATTTTTCTAGGTACTTAATCATTGTTGGTTCCTTGGTCAAGAAATTCCCTATGACTTGGTTTATCACGAGCTACGAATCACTATGGAAAACTACCGATTCTGCCTTTACTTCATTTACTAGGGTCAACCTTGCCAATAGTGCCTCATACTCTACTGCATTGTTTATCACCCTGAACAAGAGCCTCACTGCATATAGTATCTAGACCCTGCTTGGTCCAATAAGGGCCACTCCCGCTCCTGCTCCTGTCTCGAAACTCACACCATCCACATACAATTCCCACTTTTGGGTATCTTCTTCTACCTCTGCTACTATCCCATCTCCCTTCAATTCAGTCATAAAATCTGCTAAGGCTTGAGCCTTCATGGCCCTCCTAGGCTTGTATCTCACATTATGTTCTCCCAATAATAGTGACCAGCTAACCAGCCTATCCGAGGTTTCAGGTCTTTTCAAGGCTTTCCTCAGTGGGGAATCTATCGTTACGACTATGGTGCAGGCCTAGAAATAAGTTTTCAGTTTTTTGGTTGCTTTTACTACCACTAGAGCCATCTTATCCACCATTGGGTATCTCAACTTTATCCTACTGAGTACCTTGCTTACATAGTACACATGCTTCTGCTCTCCCATATCTTCCTTTACCAGAGCAATCACTATGGTTTCTTTGGAACAGGATAGGTAGAAGTATAGTTGCTCAGCTGGCAACAGCTTACTAAGTAGGGGCACTGAGATTAAGAACTCCTTTAGCTTTTCAAAAGCTTCCTGACACTTCTATGCCATTCAAACTTCTTCACCTTCTTCAATATCTTGTAAACGGGCAACGATTTCATCACTGCATATGATATGAATTACCCTAGTACTGTCACTCTCTTATTTAGCTTCTGAACCTCATTAATGTTCTTTGGGGGTAGCAAGTCCAGTACTGCCTTCACCTTCTTTTGATTAGCCTCAATCCCCTTCTATGACACCATAAAACCAAGAAAATTTCCAGCCTTCACTCCAAAGGTGTACTTTTCAGGGTTTAGCTTTATATTGAACTTGTTAAGTATGTCAAAGACATTCCTCAAGTCTTTTGGGTGATCTTCCTCCTTCTTACTCTTCATAATTAAATCATCCACATAAGCCTCTACACAGTCCCCCGGTACTTCTCTAAACATGTAGTCCATCAGCCTTTGGTAGGTGGCACCCGCATTCTTCAACCCGAGTGGCATAACCCTATAGTAATAGGTTCCCTTATTAGTCACAAAGGCAATCTTGCTACCATATTCCTTCTCGATCTCTACCTGGTGATACCTATTAGCTGTATTTATCATGCTAAGTATATCATGTCCTGCTGTGGAGTCCATTAGCTAGTCAATAGAGGGTAATGGGTAGTTGTCCTTAGGGCAAGCTTTGTTCAGGTCCGTGAAGTCCATACACATCATGAACTTACCATTCCCCTTCTTCCCTAACACCACATTGGCACACCAATTTGAGTACCTTAATTATTTGATGAACCTGGCTTCCATGAGCTTATCTACCTCTTCATTGATGATCTTATGTCGCTCAGGGGCAAACTACCTCTTCTTCTACCGTACTGGCATAGCCTCTCAATCTACATTCAGCTCGTGGGTGATGATTGAGGCATCTATCCTTACTATTTTCTTAGGAAGGCTTGTGAATGTGGATGTGTTCTCCAAAAGCAGACTCCTGACTTCTTCTCCGACTTCCTGTCTCATCTCTCACCCTACCTTCACCACTTTGGTGTTGTTCTTTAGGATAAGCGAGTCTGTTTCTCCCACTGGTTCTAACTTCCTGTTATCCTACTGAGGTTTAGTCATCTCCTCTATTGACATTGATTCAGACTTGCTACCTTCTACTATCATGTAGCTTATTTTTGCTGCCTCCTAGTCTCCCCTTACTATGACTACCCTATTTGGGCTTACCATCTTTATTGTCAGATACCTAATGCCTGTGATATGATCCAAGCTGAAAACCAACAAAGTTAAAGTCAAGGTAGATGTGAAACAAAGCCAAAGCGAGAAGTCATTGGTCAAGATGGTCAATAATGTGTGAAACACTAATTCATAATGGGCAACCGCATATATCAAATCCAAATCCAATTAGGAAGTTAAAATCGGATTTTCTAAGCATAGCAGCTTGTTCGGGTCATACCTTTTGCTACATAAGTTCGATTGAGCCGATTCAAAATGCCACAGAAAGAGGACCTCTAGATCTACAATTCATATGTTTTAAGAAATTTTATTTGATGTCTCTAGAAGGGTCAAAATTAGGTTGCAAAGTCAGAGTTATAATCTGCCAGTTTTAGTTTCCAAATAGGTTTAGTATTTCTATTATTACTTGGTTTTAATTTGTTTCCTTTGTAACAAACCCTAGTTTGCCGAATTATATTATTCCTTTAGGGTTAGGATTAGTTGTTTTTTTTAGCTCTATATAAAGGGCATGTATAGTCAGCTGCCTAACTTAATGGGAATGAATAAATTTGTTTGAAAACAAAACCCTATGCATTGCATATTTTCTTTAAGGTGTTCCTTATTGAATCTTTGAAATTAAACTATGCTTAGTTTATTTCAATCTATCTTTCATTGAATTATAACTATAGAATTTAATTCTACATAATTAAGAGTGATAGTTCTGTTTCAATTGCAAACAACAATTAGATATTTGGGCAACGAATTCAAACTTGTTGGTGCGAGTGATTCCTTTTCATTAGAGTTGATCAAAGTAGTTTACTTTCTAGCTTCGAATCTAATTTATGTTTGAGTGTATCCTTGAGTTCGAGTTTGTATCAACTTTTTATGGCTCTAGTCTCATAAAGGAAAGCTCTCCCTAGGATGGCATTATAGGCTAACTTCATATCTACCACATTGAAGAGTACAATGGTTTTCCTAGTTAGCCCTTCTACTTTATCTCCTACTTCCATCATCAAAGCTATCATCCCCGTAGGTTGGATTTATGTACCCTCGAGACCCACCAAACCTTGGTTACCTGTTATAAGTCTGCTACTGAACCCCTCATTACCTTGTAGGGGTCTAGTGTGACCACATTTACCACACTTCCTTCGTCCACCAACAGTCGCTTTACTAGGAACTTTTCAATAACCCTTGTGATGACTAGGCCTCATAGTGTGGTCCCATTCCATGCTTTCCATCCTCCATTTTGAAAACAACGTTGTGCGAACCTATGCTGGTCTCGTCAATGCTCAACACCTCATTCCTCAGTCACTTCCTTACTGAGCTGCTGATGGGCTCTCCCCAAACGATAACATGTATTATAGGCCTCCCCTCTTCCTGCTCCTTTCTGGGCTCTTTCGCCCTTTGGTCATTCCTACCATCCTCATGGATGTTGTCTCGCTCCTTCTTCTTGCCCGTTGCCATGAACTTTCTTAGCTTTCCCATCTGGATAAGTCTCCCTATTCCCCTTTTTAGGTCCTTACATGTCTCAGTCTCATGACCAACATCACCAGGGAACCTGCAATACTTGCTTTTGTCCCTTCTCCGTGCCGACTTTAAGTTCAACTGCCTAGGTCTTTGGTATTGCTCTCTATTTTCCTTAATCCACAGGAGGATTTTGTTTTGGAAGTGTTTATTAAGGTGAAGCTCTCCCTCTCCTCTGGCGGGGGTTATAATTTAATTTGTTATCTCTCCTACCATCCCTTCTCTCGGGCATATCGCTCTTCCTGACCTCTACATCCTTTTTGTCCATCCTGATCACATTGTTCAGGTCAGTGCACTTCTTGGCTATCGCCATGACCTCTGGGAAAGAGGATGGCTTAGCCGTAACCAGCTTATCTTGAAGCTTTCTGAACATTGTCCCATTTCGCAAGGCTTCTAAAGATGCCTCCACATTCAACTTATCCACCAGCACGACTTCCCTATTGAACCTCTCTACATAACTTCTTAGGGACTCCCCCTCCCTCTGTTTGCATTTGTGCAAGTCACTAGGCTTCCTACTTGGTGGTATGTTTATCAGGTTGCATACTTTAAAGGCAGATGCCATGTCCTCAAAACATAAGATGGACCCACTCTCTAGTTTAAGGAACCATTGCTGGGCAGATCCTGACAATGTTGTTAGGAATACTAGACAAAGTGTGGCATAATTCACGCCTTGTTACAATGACATGACTGTTTTGAGCTTGGCTACATGCTCCTTAGGGTTGCCACAATCATTAAAGGGGTCCATTTTTGGAGTTTTTAGCTTATCTAGCAGTGTCTCTGTAAGAATTTGCCTGCTAAGTGGGGACAGTGGTATTTGTCATACTCTCCCCTCTTCAATTTTTTGAACATGTCCATTACTTTCCAGCCAAGCTCGCTGTCGCCATCCTGATCTAGGTGACCTTCATTCTTCTTATTGGATGGGTCTACAACTGAGGAGTCAGCCTTATCCTCTATCGGCTTACTCTTTGTAGCTCCTTTTTTTATCATCGTTCATCTGCTTTGGTGGAGCCTCTTCGATGAGGTCTACCACCACATCAGCTTTTGGGCCCTGAGGTGCTCCGTCGGTTAAAGGTGTGGTTGGGTTGTGGGCAAGTGGGGCTGGTGGTAGCATTTGCATTATTGAAAGCATTTTGGCTTTAAACAACACCATCATTTCTTCCATTATACCTTCTACTATTTGGTGTGTTGGTTGACTGGGGCTAATCGAGGTGATTGTAAAAGGTATCTAGGTTTGTTCAGGTAAGAAGGGTTATATCTGAATGGGCTCTATTGTCCTAGAGAGAGGTGGTGTAAAGAGGTTTTGGTTAAAGTTCTAGAAAGTGGGGGATGTTAATGGCCTGAGAAACCATCATATGTTCCATAGTGGAAGTAAGGTAGGCAGCTACCACCCGCATTGTGGCCCGCTCCTAGCCCGGCCATTGTGCTTTCTGCCCGAGTTGTTGTTGTTCTTCCCAAAGAGTTGCCCAAGTTAGGTATCCCTGAAGCAGATGCGTTGGTGAGGCTGTTGACTGTCCGTGTGGCAGTTGTGATACCTCCCCCAGTCGCTATTAGTGTTTGGCCAGCGAAGGCGACCCCCATCTGGGTGGATGCGCCACTAGTTGAGGATGTAGTTCTACCCTCCTTACCATGTCTAAGGTTTTTTTTTTATCACAACACTTACCATAACAAATGATGGATCAGGTCTGGACCCGTCCGCTCCGACTTAGTGCTGTAGGCCTTGAGTATCTCTGCACAGTTAAGAAGTAGGATTAGAGGTGGGGTGTTATCCCCAGAAACCGTCCGATGCCTAATTCATATAGTTTTTGCTAGGTATAAATTGTTTGAGGGTTAATATGAGATCCAACATTCCCTGGCTTAGGAGGGATAAGGTGACTTATATAGGGCAGAGGTTAGGGCACTCGATGCAAGCAATACCACCTTTACTCCTGGGTACAGGTGAGATGGGCCTGATGAAGTCCATGAGCAATGGTAAACCATCACTTATGAAAGGAATGAGATAAAGTCGAAACTCACATAATTATTTTCAATTTTAGCATAAATTATATTGCTTATACTTATTTTGAAAATTAAAAGGGCAATTGAACTTAAAGTAGCAAATGTGTATAGTTTTTATGATTTTCTTAACCACTGGTTTGAAGTTTTTTTTTATAATGTTAGCTTTTTTTAAAAAACCAATAATTAGAATTTTTAGCCAAATTAGATCGAAGAATTTTATTGAAAACAATTATCTCATTTTCTATGTGCATGGAGAAAAGCCAATCTAAACTTTTTTTAAAAAAAAATTGACCTAAATTTTATAATTAAAATAATTGAGAAATTCATAATAGAAATAAAAACTACAATTAAAAGCCATCATTTTTGTTTTGAAGACTCTAAAAAATATATATCAAATTCATTGAAATAATTATTAATGGATTTTAATTAAACCCTATGGTGATGATATTTATAAATATCAACCAATTCTAAATTAGTAAAAATTGCAACTAAAATTGAAAAAAATAACTAAATTTGTTAAATTAAAATAACAATACAAAATTATAATAATGGATAATAGTCTTATATATTCATCTTTTCACCAAATTTCAATTTTATTCAAACCTTTAAATTGTTCAAGTTTGATCCATCACATTTGTGATCTGTTTCAAATCTATCAAATTATATACTTTCCTTTTCAAATCTATCAAATCATATATTTTTAACACATATATCAACATTTAATGATGTCACCTGGCACTACATATGGTACCATTGAAAGCATAGTATGTCAGTTTATATATTATATTTCGATAGATTTGAAATTAATTGTAAACATAATAGATCAAATTAAAATGATTTAAAATGTTATGATAGATTCAAATTTGGTGAGAATGTGATGGTATTTTTCATTTATAATAATCCTTAATCGTTTTGATATTTTAGAATCATTTGATCGAATGAAAATGAGTCTAGTAAAAGCAAGATGCAAGTATTTGGTCAACTTCTCATACAAAATCGATCCTTTTTTTTAAAAAATTTTAAAAAGCAAACCTAACCATTGATTCCATTTGGTTTGGGTCAACTAATATATGATATTTAGAGCAGTCATTAAGCCGACAACAATGTACTACACACATGACATAAATGACACCTTTTGTTCTATTTTCTTATTCTCATGTGAACATGTTATGATCAGTAGATGCCACTATAAAGTAGAAATAAAAGCAAATGAGAATCTTTATATGAAAATTTGCATGTGACTATACAATAATTGGTTGGTAGCTTATGAAGATTGATAAAGAAAAATTAATTGGAAATCTAATTTTGTATGTAGTTATTAAAAAATATTGCATGCATTTGTAAGCAAGTGTACATATTTATAAAGGTGATACGTTGTCTATCATTTCATTTTTTAATTTCTTGATGTTTTTATTCCTTATCAGGTCACTTTTCCATCTAAGAAGATCAGAGATTCTTTAAATAAATGAAGGTGAAGTTTCATTGTCATGTGCATTTTATTGTTAATATATAACTTGTTGGTTTATATAATAGGGGATTGCTTCTCCAAGTACCTAATTAATTGCATTATGAATTAGATGATTAATAACTCAATTATTGGTCGAATGCACTCGTTCAATGATGCATAAGTGATGAAATTATGAGAAAAGTGCTTCATATATATATATGTGTGTGTGTGTTTTTTTTTGATCCTACACAAATCAAAACATGCTAGGTTGAAGATTTTAATGCACCGCTAGCTTAATTTGGCTTCTGAAAATGTTAATCATTCGATTAATGGGAAACTAAAATATTTTATGGAGATGCTGCTTTTTTATATAATATATTTATTTCCAAATTTATAAAAATAATATATGAAATTATTTTAAACGTATCACCA
>CANYLF010500138.1:0-10872 GCA_948193215.1 Bocquillonia castaneifolia | reverse complement strand
TTGATTTGTGTAATTGTTGCTTGATTGAGAAATGGGTTGCAATTATTGCTCATTTAAACATTACCTTTGATTTGCCCATGAGACCTAGCTAGTAATTGGGGAGATTAGAGGGCTATGATGGTTGTGCTTCACTATTGTTTTTAATTGCCTTTGTTGCTTCACTTGAAGGGGTCGAAAGAACATTTAGGTGAGATGCTTGACTATTGGATGCAATAGGATTCATGTGCTTGAGAGAGACATGATAGTTTTCTTAAAGCCTAGCTTTACACACTAGAGAACCATAGGAATAGATTTGATTGGGATAGTTACAAATTGGTGGATTTCCTTGTATTTGATTATCTGCTCTAATTGATATTTTTGCTTACTTCAAATAGTTTAATTATTTTTATTGCTTGTTAGTCTTCAATTTCAATTACTATAATTAGTCTAGTTTTATTAGTCTTTAATTTTAATTGCTATAATTAATCTAGTTTTAGTTATTTCCAAACCAATTATATTCGGATTGCCTAGCTTGAATTTTGGGTTAATTATCAATCCCTTGGGACGATACTTTTTCTCATCTATTATATTACTTAAAATGATTGTGTCCTCTTGCACATATAATCGCAACACCATGAATGCGAGATTGGCGTTCTCCTCATCACTCTCACTATCACTATTATCTTATTTTTGAGAAGAGGATGTGACTTCATCATTGTCATCCCAATTGGCACTAAATCCCTTCTTGTGCCTTTCTTTGAGAGTGTGGCAATTTGATTTGATGTGCCATTTCCTTCCTCATTCAAAGAACCTTGGAGTGGTGCCACTCTTCTTCATGTCTTTTCTTATTTTATCCTTGCCTTTGTTAGGTTGTCCATCCCTTGACTTGATTATCTTGAGTACTCTCTTGGAGATCATCACCAAGTCTTGTTCACTTAGACCTCCTTTAGCTTCATCCTTCTTAGGCTCATCACTTTGCTCTTGTGAAGTCTTGAGAGCGATTTTTTTTTTCTTCTTTCTTTTCTTCCTCCTCAAGCTTCTCATCTTCCTCATCTTTCATGTGGTTCATCTCATAGATTAGGAGATCACCTATGAGTTCATCGGTACGAAGAGTAGCAAGATCCTTAGATTCTTTAACAGATGCAATCTTTACCTCAAATTTCTTGCTCGGCAAAGATCTTAAGATCTTCTTGTTTACTTCTTCCAAGCCATATATCTTCCCAAGCTTTTTAAGCTCTTCCACCAAAGAGAGAAGCCGGTTGGTGAGTGAGGTGACATTTTCATTAGCAACCTTCTTGAAGGTCTCGTATTGATAAACAAGAAGCTCTATCCTTTTGTTCTTCACTTTGGTTATGCCTTTATAATAGTTGGCCATATGTCTTTCATATGGAATAAGTGGTTGTGCAATGTTGCACTCTAGCACATTCTTCTTGAGATAAAGAACCAAAGAGAATAGACATTGCTCTTCGATTCTTCCCATTGTTCTTCCTATGTGCAGCCACCTAATCCTTCCCCTTAAGGATCGTTGTCACTTCTCCAACCGTTATTGTTAGTAGTGTCCATTCCATTAGGAATTAATCCCAAACATCTATTTGGTCACTATCCATGTAGGATTGCATACGCACCTTCCAACATGGATGGTCAGTTCCATCGAAGTAAGGTCTCAAGCTTTCACCTGCCATAGATTCTTGATCTTTGACTCCCACTTAAGGTAGAATGAGCAACAAGGCTCTGATACCAACTAAAATACCCAATGGGGGGGTGAGTTGGTGCAGAATTAAAATTAAAAAATTGCTTAAGAATGAACACAAGGTTTATAGTGGTTCGAACCTAACTTGTCCTACATCTACTCTCCCAAAGACCTCTTTGGGTTCCACTATCACAAATGTGACTACAAAGGAGATTTCTAAGGCTATCTCCAAACTTTAAAAGTGAGATTTCAAAGGCTATCTCACAACCATTACAATGGAGATTTCTAAGTCTATCTCCAACCTTTGCAAATGAGTTTTCTAAGGCTTACTCACAACCCAACCATAGTGTTTACCAATCCTCACAAGAATTGACACTAGTACAAGAGAGATAGACACTCAATCCAAGCAACAAATGCTTTAGAGCTCTAACTACCCACACACAAGCAAACTCTCAAAGAGTAAATGCTTAAAGAAAGTTGAGAATTAAATTTTTAAGAGTTTGGCTATCAAAGAATTAATGTTCTTTGTTGAGGAATATTTATGATGGATATTTATAGTCAAAACACCCAAAACTAGTTGTTTGAAACGCCTCAAAAGTTGTCTCTAATGGATAGTAAAAACTACATTTAATGATCTATAAGATGTCAAGTAGTGGGGGCGATCTTGCATGTCGCAGCTATGATATTCAAAAATAGTTTTAAATGGCTAGTTTCTTGTGAAGGTCGCGGGGGCGATCACCTTGGTTGCGGTCGCGATGAATCTACCAGGGAAAAGGCTTGGAAGGGGTCTTCTAGAACTTGGATCGCGGGCGTGATCAAAGATATCAAACAGGCGATGCACACTCTTGAATTTAATTCCTTGTGAGGGTCGTATGGGCGATCCCTATGATTGCTGGTGTGAGCACCTAGTCTTGAACTTTGTCTTCCAAGTGAACCTACTACTTCTTGGATCTCGGGGGCGATAGCTTCATCACGGGCGTGACCAAAGTTACAGAAGCTTTGGTCATTCTGGACTACTTGATCCTGGGCATGATGAAGGCAGATCATGGGGGCGATATGATCATTGCAAGGGCAATGGACCCAATCGCTGCCGTGATTTATAAGTCACTTCACTAATCCTTGATTCTACTTATTGAAACCAAACCTACACACTTGGGAACTTGTTCAGACACTTAATAAAAGTTGTTAAGCTCAAAATAAGTTAGATTGAGAGCATTTAGGCCAACATTGAGTTTCCCATTTCCTGCCTATGTTGCTTAATTTTCTGCTTCAATATTGACCTAGGCCTTTGTGAAGCAGCAGAATCAACTTCCATTTGTCGACTCACAAAAACAGAATTAGAAGCAGAAATATTTACAGAAGCAAGTTGATACAAACATCTATACTCATCAAAAAATAATTGCAGCTCATTCTTCAAAGAATCAAATAAGTTACTACCTTCCACATCTCCAAACATGGTTTTCAATGAGAATTCCATGTATTGCAACTTGGATGATGGATAAAACACATTAGCAAAGAAACTCAGTTAATTAATTTTTTTCAGGATCTCCCCAATACTTTTCAAACTTGGATTTCTTTTTCTCAGCCATTTATCTTATTTCAAAATCATCACTTTACTCATCTTATTCAAAACCACATGCAGTTCACATAACTCTTGAAAATGCACATTTGAAGTCACATACAATGAACCAGAAATGCAAAAAGTAGTAGAATAAAAATAATGAAAGCAATCTGTGAACTTCTTAACCATCATCCAGTCAACATAATCATGCACATTACCATTTAAATCTGACCTAAAAGATGGGTCCTTATCCTCATACTTATCTAATGCAGATTGAAAAATGCATGTAGTGTCAAGCATCATGAAAGTTGAGTTCCATCTAGTAGGAACATCAAGACTCAAAAATTTCTTTGAGTCAATACCAACCAAAGAGGCAACTTCTTTAAACCTTCTAATCCTAACATTAATTACTATTCCTTATATATCTAACACTGTCCCTAACTTTCACAATTGACTCATTCAGATCTTTCAAACCATCATTCACAACCAAATTCAGAACATGAGCAATACATCTCATATGCAAGTAAGCAAGTTGTCCAACACCAGTACCCTAAACATGCATTCTATTCTTAAAGCAAGTAATGGCAGAATCATTACTGCTAGCATTGTCAACAGTGATAGTGAATACATCTCTAAGTCCTCAATCAAGCAAACAGTTTTCTAAAGACTTAGAGATGTATTCACCCTTATGTGAAGTGATAGGTGCAAAAGAGCTAATTCTTTTGTGTAGCTTCCACTCATTATCAATCCAATGGCAAGTCATGCACATATAATTAATCCTTTGAATGCTAGTCCAACTATCTGTGGTTAAGCTAACCCTTTGGCTATGGTTCTTTAAAATAGCCTTCAGTTTTAACCTCTCATCTAGGTAAAGTTAATAGCAATCACGAGTCGTTGTCCATCTAGATGGCATTCTAAACCTAGGACAAGTAGTATTCATGACAGTTTTAAAACCATTCCTTTCCACAAACTTGAAGGGCAACTCATCAACAATTATCATATAAGTTATAGATTTCCTAATGGCTTATTGACTAAACTTCCATGTGCCTATCCTACCCATCCCCTCATCTCCCTCATTTTCATTCTCTTGCCTTTCAGTAGGCTACAAAGTCAATAACGTTTCTCTCGTTTCTTTACTTTGAGGATTTTTTTAGACATGAAATCATGTGTATTCTAAGTGTAGAGGTGCCATTCACACCAGTGTGAGCACAGTAAACCCTAACACAGTATAAGCATCTTGCCTCAATTAACGTACCAGTCTCATCTATTATTTGATCAAAGTGATCCCAAATAGGGGATCTTTTTTTCATCAGCTTCCTCTTTCTTTTCTCAGTTTTGGGTTTGGGCAGTTCGAGCACCAGCAGTTACTTGAGGTTGGGTTGGCTGCTGAGTTGAGCCATCCACAACTGTTGACAAAGGAGTGGAACTGGTTACACTACTACAACCAATTCCAACTTCTTGTTGATTGGACATTTACACACAAAAACAACAGATCCATCAATAAGAATAAAAGACAGTATCAAACAAGAAGAAAATAAAATAAACAATAAAATTACAAAGAAATAAAGAAACTAAAATAAATATATACCAGTCTATAAGTAACTGTTGCATAAAGCAATGAAGAGGAGCATATCAAAATGAGCAAATAGGCAATAAAGCTTGCACCACTTTTAATCAATCAAACAACCAACACAACTCAGAACGCTTCCACCACTTCAAAAAAAATTAAAGAAATCAAAATAGAATTTAATACAAAGAACTGAGAGAAGTAAAGATCAAAATTAGTAACAAAATCAACAGTAATTAGTTTGTAATAAAAAAAACAAAAAAAATTAAAAGTTCCAAAAAATAGAACAATGCAAAACCATACAAATCTATTTACTATTAGGAAAACAATTAAAGAAAAACAAAACAACAAAAACTTAGAGAAAATTAATGAAAAACTAAGATAAAATAGGAGAATAATAACAACAGAATTAAACAACACTAATAATAACAAAAAAGAAAAATTTAAACAACAAAACTGATATAAACAATAGACTAATAATAAAAAAAAATTTAAATAAAAAACATTAGAAAAATAAAGAATCTGAAAAGATCTGTAAAAATTAATTAAAATTAATGAAAAATAATAACACGAATTAATTTTTAAAGAATAAAATTGAGATGAACAAAAAACTAATAATAATAAAAACATTTTTAAATAAAAAAAACATCAGAAAAATAAAGAATCAGAAGGAGAAGGATATTAAAATTAGAGATCTGTAAAAAAAATTTAATTAAAAATTAATGAAAAATAATAACAAAAATTAATTTTTAAACAACAAAACTAAGATAAACTAAGTTTTAAATAAAAAAACATCAGAAAATAAAGAATCAAAAAGAGAAGGGTATTAAAATTAAAGATTTGTAAAAATTAATGAAAAATAATAAGAAAAAATAATTTTTCAAAACAACAAAACTGAGATAAACTAAGAGACTAATAATAAGAAAATTTAAATAAAAAATCAGAAAAATAAAGAATTAGAAGGAGAAGGGTATTAAAATTAGAGATTTGTAAAAAATTAATTAAAAATTAATGAAAAATTAAAATAAAAACTGACCTCCTTGAAGTTATTCTCAGAAGATAGAATCAAAGATCTGCAAAAAATAATGAAATTAAAAATTAAAAAAATGAATAAATCTTAGAGAAAATAAACTACAAAATTAGAGAAACTCAACAAAGAAGAAGAACGTCAAAGAAATGGACAGAAACTCACCTTAGTCACTTATCGGAGAATAATTGTTCGTAAACTTATAGAAAATAAGAGAGAAGAAGAATGTGAAAGAAATGGACAAAAACTTATAACTGAAGAATGGAGAAACAAGGATGATGAGGGTTTAAATTAAAAGCACCGGCAAAGAGACAAAGTAAGTATTGAGAGAGAGAGAGGAAATAGATAAGAGGGATTAGGGTTAAGAAAAGAAAGGGCAGAAGAAGAGAGGGAAGAAGACTAAGAACGACAAAGAGAGAGATAAGAGAAGTTAGGGTTTGAGAGAGAGAGAAGAGAGAAGGAGCAAAAGAGAGGGTGAGCAACGTGAGTGAGAGGAGTGGTTAGGTTTAGGGTTTGTGTGTGTTATTAAGATGTATTTATATGGCTAGAATTTGGGGGTATATTTATAAAAATCAAAACGACGTCGTATTAATAATTCGGTTTTTTGATTTATTCAATCAATCAAAAATTAAGACTAGATCGAAAATCATAAACTGAGTATTTCCTTAACCTTCAACCGAACCGGTCTTACCTACTTCGATCACCGAACCGTTTGACAATTTTCAATTCGGTTCGTTCTGCCTATTATTTGCCCACTCCTACGAGTGACATATCCAATTCAATTCAATTCAATTGTATGATAAAGAAAAGGTGGACGAGGAGCTGTATAAGCCAATAGTGGAACTGGTTGAAGATATGACCCACGTCAAAGTGTTGTAATAGTACTTCAATTTCAATCCCCACTTAGTCAAAATTTAAGGGCCCAAAAGGACAAATTAAAATTAACGTTTATAAAAGTGTTTGCTTCTGTCGTTTTGGGTCATCATTATTTAGCAACTCCCCATACCCTTTTCCGTCTCTCTTTTTTCTGCTTTTCCTTCTCTTTCTCTCAAACGCCCTCTTATTTCTCCCTTAAACAAGCTTTGTCTCTTTATTGTGAAAGAAATGCACATAGTAATTAGTAACAAAGAAAACATTGCTTCCAAATCCAACAAATAGAAATATCGATTATTACCCTCATAATTATGCATTAATCACTATCTATTTCCATCATTGTTTGACATATAATTTTAACAATAAATGTTATAATTTAAAATGCAAATAGTTGCTTGGCTAGGGTAATTTATTAAGGATTAAGGAAATTAAATTTTCCAAAAATAGGAATTTCCTGATTTATTTGGTTGAGTTTTTTTATAGCTATTTTATGAAAGGCCTCATAGTAAAATAAATCCAAATATTTTAACGAAATTGTAAATTTAATCAAACCTTTTAATTTTTGCAATTATAACCAAATTGTAAATGTTTGTTGCAATTTTAACCAAATTTTTATTATGACCAATTAAATCCAAACTTTTTGATTGAAAAACAATTTTAACTAAAATTTGAAATTGTTGGTATGATTTTAATTTGCATTTAAGGTTTATGCAATTTCTAAATTGTCATGCATCTAAATAGACATAAATAAAATTCCATCTCATTTATTAAAAATTAAAAATTTGGTTAAAATTGTATTTTAATCAAATGGTTTGGGTTTAATTGGTCACTAGTAAAGGTTTGGTTAAAATTGCAACTAACCTTTGCAATTTAGTTAAAATTGCAATCAACCTTTGAAATTTAGTTGTAATTGCAAAAATTAAAAGGTTTAGTTAAATTTACAATATCATTCAAAGATTTGGATTTATTTGACCATCAAGCCTTTATGAAAAATTTGACTATAAACTTCATACGATTAAAGAAGTAACTTCATTAGTTAAAAATTAAAATTAAGAAAGTTAGGCTTGTGAAAGTTTATTGCTAAAGTTCATGTTATTCCCACTTATGTTTATTTTTAATATTTTTATGTAGATATTACTGTTTTTATTATTTATTAAATAAAAAAAAACTATTAATTCTTCCGTCCCATTTTAGAAGATTCAGTTCATTTTTCATACATATTAAAAAGACATAAATGCATTTTATTTTTTCCTTATTTACCCCTATTAATGAATGTCTTGTAAATTATGTTTAACAATAATAAAATGTCTTTTTAAAATTGTACGGGGGTAAAAAAGAAATATTGAGCTAAAAATATTATTGAACATGTGAGTGGGACTTCTTGAATGGGACATCAAAAAATGAGAAACGAGTCCTCTGCAATGGGACGGATGGAGTAATAAATTAAAATAAGAATTTACTTTTAGGAGAATTTAAAAAAAAAAAAACAAGAAAACATTAACAGGGGTGGCTTAACATTTACAGGGGCATTAGGCGAATTAAAAAATGGGGCCTATCCTTTTTTAAAAAAAATTATATCGATAAATTTACTTCTTAGAAATAAAATTAATAATTGAACTTTTATATTTAAGATTAGCAAATAAATCATTTTCTATGGATAAAATATTAAACCATTCAATTTATCACGAAACATAGCTGCTCATAAATAATTTTTTTATAATTTTTTTTTGTTTTTGAAAGACTTCTTTCTGCAAATGCTTCAGTAACAAGTATTATAAGAAGTATTCTATATGCAATAAAACAACCGGAAAACAATCTAATTCTCTATCAAATGAAGTATTCCATTGATTGCATCGATTTTTTAATTTTACAATCTATTTTAAAAAATTTTAATTTAGAAAATAAGTAAAACCTATTTGAATCTATATCATGTCTAAGACATATTTTTTCAAGATTAAGACCTTTTTTTTAGTTCACAATCCTCACAAGATTTTGATATTTTAAGACTAAATAAAAAATCAAACATTTTTCATATCTATAAAATAATTCAAGCCTATCATGCAATGACAATATTGTTTGAACTAAAATAAAATAAAAACAATTAAGATTAAAGGGTTCTTCTAGTAATTTTATTATTTCATCATTATTTTCATCAAAAACTTTTATTTTTCTAAATGACATGTCATTTTACAAAATATGGGTTCCTATCTCAATTACAACTTGTTTTGATAAATTCAAAGTAGAATTAACACTATTTTCTCAATAATTTTTAAAATGAGAAATAAATCCCTTAATTTATAAATAGCAAGATATATACATGTATTTTCAAGTTGTAAACTTTTCTTAAAATTTTTATTTTTAATTTTCCAAAAATACTGTCACAACTGTAAATATATATATATATATATATATATATATATATATATATATAATAAAAATAATTAATTATGCATTACCATGTCATGAATCAAATCATTTACATCATATTTATGTGTGATACATTGCATAATATTATGTGGTAGAAGAGTATTGTGTGTAGTAAAGTTTATGGAAGATAGAATAGCACTACAAGAAAATTCCGGATTAGAAAGGGATTTTAGAAACGGACTAAATCCCTTTCTAATTTAGAAAAGGATTTTGAAACATTAGAAATGGATTTAGAAAGGAGACTGATTTTTTACCGATTTAGAAACGGATTTTAAATCCGTTTCTATTTTTTGGCGGGTATTCCCACCAAAAATTTAGAAACGGATATTATAAAATTAGAAACGGATTCAAAATTCCGTTTCTAAAAAATAGGGGGAAAATTCTGAATTTTATTATCGATTTAGAAACGGATTATTTTTAATTTAGAAATGGATTATTTCCGTTTCCAATTTTAGAAACGGATTTATATATTAAGAAATGGATAAATCCGTTTCTAAATTTAGAAACGAATTTCATTAAATTTAGAAATGGATTTGTCTGTTTCTAAATTTATAACATAAACCCACCTCTTCTCCTTCCTTCTCCAGGCGAGACAGAACCCCTATTTGCAAAAAAAAAAAAAATCAGCAGAAGAAGTAGAAGAAGAAAGATGCGCGAAGAAGGAGAAGAAGAAGAAGGTAAGTTTTTTTTAATTAAAATATGTTTTAGGGTAATTTTGTGTGTATTTATTTGAATTAATGTTTTATTGAATGATAAATAATTGTTAAATTATTTATAAAATGTTTGTAAATTTTAATTAGTAATTATTTATGTTTTTTGGGTTTTTTTTTTGTACATTTAGGGTAGATAAAAATAAATAGGATAGAAATATACAAAAAGTTATAATTGTATTAGGTAAAATGCAAAATTAATTTCTGCTTTTTAGGTTTTTTTGATTTTATTGTATTTTTTTATGTTAAATAAAAAATTAGGTTAAATGAATAATTATTTATGAAAATTGTATAATTGTTTAAAATGATTATTTTAATTTAAATATAGTTTAAAAATTAGTACGCAATATTTTTATAGTATTAAAAAGAGAAATTGTGGGTTAAATTGATAATTTGAGAAAAAGAAGAGAAAATATTATTAGGTTAAAAGAATAATTGTTTATAAAAAATGTATAATTGTGTAAATTGATTAGTGTGAGTTAATAAATATAATTTCAAAATTTAATAATAAATACTTTTATAGTATTAAAATGTGAATTTGTCGGTTAAATTGATAATATGAGCAAAAAAAGAGATAATATTAAGAAGTTAAATTTTTTTTAGGAAAAATGTGTAATTGCTTAAATTGATTAGTTTAAGTTAAATGCACTTTAAAAATTAAATAAGTAATACTTTTACAGTATTAAAATTATGTGAAATTAATTGTTCATGAAGCAAGTTTTGAATAATTAATGGAATTATAAAAATTTTAATTAGGATTTCCAAATGATTAAATAAAAACAAAAAAATGATTTGAAAAATTAAGGTGAATTGTATTTCATATTTTTGTTAGATTATACTATGATTTTATAATTAGATTACTTTTTAGTGTATATATAGGGTGTTTTATTTAGTTATATTAATAAATAATGTAATGTTTAGTTCATTAGTTTAGGTAATTTTAAGCTAAGCATAATGAATTTAGTTCATTAATTGATAAAAAGTAAATAAAATTTAGTTCATTAGTTTGGTAATTTAGTCTATTATATGTATGCATGT
>CANYLF010500109.1:0-22643 GCA_948193215.1 Bocquillonia castaneifolia | reverse complement strand
TGCAACCTAATAAAACCTAGAATAGTCATCAACAATGACATAGGTGTAGTGTTTTCCACTCAAGCTAGCTACTTGAGAAGGTCCAACCAAATCCATATGAAGCAATTCAAGTGGTCTAGAAGTACTTACTTGGTTCTTTGGCTTGAAGGAGGATTTAGCTTGTTTTCCCTTTTGACAAGTTCCACATATCTTGTCTTTGGAGAATTTGATTTTTGGTAAGTCTTTTACAAGCTCCCCCTTGCTTAGGCTATCAATTAAATCCATACTAGCATGCCCAAGCCTTCCATGCCAAAGCCAAGCATCATTGCTAATAGACATAAGACACTTCACATTTTGGTTAGTAAGATTGTGTAGGCCAATTGTGTAGACATTGTTAAGCCTCTTGCCTTTAAATACTACTTTGTCATCCAAGGACCTGGTAATAAGGCATGTATCTAAATCAAAGGTAACTTTAAAACCTTTGTCACACAATTGACTTACACTAAGGAGATTATTCTTTAAACCATCAACTAGAAGCACATTTTCAATACAAGTAGAGGATTCCTTACCAATTGTGCCAATGCCAAATACCTTACCTTTGGCATTATCACCAAATACTACTGATCCTCCAGTTTTCATCTCTAATTTAGAGAATAGACTTTTCTCACCAGTCATGTGCTTGGAGCATCGACTATCAAGATACCATTCACTCACTCCAATTGAGGTTTTTAAGCATACCTACAAAAGAAAGTTAATTCTTTATTTTAGGTACCTAAACAAGTTTGGGTCCTTGAGGGTTTGATACAAACCCGGACTTAAGATACAGACAAACCAAGGTAAACAATTGAAACACCAAATCAGCAATAGGTTCAATCCCTAATGATAGGAATCACACGTGCCAAAAGTTGAGTTTGACGCCCAAAGATCTAACTTGAAGCTTGTATATTGATATGGAACTATCACTCTTAATTATGTAGAATTAAGAATAACAATTATAACAAGATGAATGTTTAAACAATCTAAGAACTAATAAATTAATAGATTGAATAATCAAGTAGATGTGAAACTAAACTAATCAATCAAGTTTAATTTCAAGAAACTCAAAAGGAACACCTTTAGAGAATGAAAGAGTAAAAACTCAAAAGAAGATTCAATATGCAATTCGTTTAGGCAGCTGCCTATACATGCTCTTTATATAGAGCTTAAAAAAAATTGATTCTAACCCTAGAGGAACAATGAAAGTCAGCCAACTAGGGTTTTTAACAAAGGAAACAAATTAATAATAGAAATCCTAAACCTAGTTGGAAACTGAAAGCTGGCAGATTACAACTCTGACTTTCCGACCTAATTTTGACCCCCTGAGATAACTCTAATGAAAAAGTGTAAAACATATGAATTGTAAGTCCTCTTTCCAACGCATTTTGAATCTCATCAATCAGAGTTGTGTAGGAAAAGTTATGGTGAAAATAACCTGCTGTCCTCAGAAATCCGAAAATTAACTTCCTAATCGAATTTAGACTCCAAATGTGCAGCTACCACCCTAAAGGTTTAAGGTTTCGTCTAAGAACTCCTTAATGCCCTAATATTGACTTTATTAACCCTTGACCTTGACCTTGACCTTGACTTGTTGACCATTGACTTTGACTTGTGGATTAAGCTTGCTAGAAAAGCTAACAACCTTATTTCTTTACACCGTTGTCACCATAAGATTGCCATTGTCAATATTGCCATCTTACCATTGCCATTGTCAATCTTGACCAAAATGTACTCCATATTTGAATTCAATTTTCATGAATTCGAATTGCAAGACCCCATGTTATGAATTCAAAATTTGCCATCTTGGATCACATCAGGGTTAGCATTAACAAAAAAGTTCTTAAGCCAAGTTGCTCCCACCTAACAAGGAAAAACACCCTAATGTGTCCATGTTTCATGCAATAATGACATTGAACATTAGGAGAGGTGGTCCTTTAGCGTAAGGCCTTTTGCTTTGTGTGATGTTTCTTGGGAGTTTGACCCTTAGGAATTGGCTTACCCTTAGGTTTGCCCTGAGACTTGGCTTTAGACTTTCCTTGTGGCATTCCTTTGGGTTTGCCTTGAGAGGTGTTATTCCTCTTGGCCAATGAGCCATTTGATGGCTTATCTCCTTGCTTAGGCTTAGGCTTTCGACCCTTGGTCTTAGCAACATCAACACTAGAAGTTTGTGGTGGTGATGATGATTTAACATATGTGGTACTAGAAGTCTAAGAAGATGTTGAGCATTCATTGAATCCCAAGCCATGTCTCACAAGGAGAGATCTTTGTGACACTAATAGGGTATCAAGATTCTCCTTGCCCTTATAAAATTTGACAATGGATTCTCTTAATTCTTCTATCTCACATTTCAATGTGTCATTCTCTTTTGCAAGAGTCTCCATTGAAAAGAGTTTAAATTGAGAAGCAAGTAGTTGACCTTTAAGCTCTCCTTGGGAAAGTTTAAGTGCCTCTACTTGAGCTCTTAGCTCATTAACTTCCCTATTACTTGCCTCACAATGTTTTTTAGTGCCAACATTTTCACATTGAAGGCGAGTACATTGGGTGTTAAGATCTTTGATGAGTTCAATGGGATCATCATCATCGGAATCATCTTCACTATCATAATCGGAAGTATAAGAAGGAAATATAGGTAAGCAAGAAATATTTACCTCTCTAGAAGAGTCCTTTATGGTCATGAATGCAAGGTTGGCGGCTTCATCATCACTCTCATCTTCACTCTCATCATCTTCTTGTGAAGAAGAAGAAGATTGATTATTTTCATCCCATCCAAAACTAAAGCTCTTCTTGTGCCTTCCTTTGAGAGTAGGACAATCCGGTGTTATCTGCCTTTCTTGCCACATTCAAAGCACTTCATTGAGGTGCCACTCTTCTTGGAACTTTCTTTGTTTTTCCTCCTATCCTTGCTTTTGCTAGATGACCCCTTTCTTTCTTGAATCATCCTTATCACTCTCTTGGAGAGCAACACTAATTGTTCTTCATTAAGGCTATCCTTTCCTTCTTCATTTTTGCCATCTTCATGTTTTTCTTGAGAGACTTTGAAGGCAATGGTTTTCTTCTTTTTTTTTTTCCTCTCACTAGCTTCTAGCTTTTCATCTTCATGATAGTTCATCTCAAAAATTAAGAGATTTCCTGTGAGCTTATCGGTTCTTGTGGTGGAGAAATCCTTGGAATCTTCAAGTGAAGCAATCTTAGCTTCAAACTTCCTCCTAGGCAAAGACCTAAGAATTTTCTTGTTACCTTCACCCGGATTATAAATTTTGCCAAGTTTTCTTAGCCCTTTCAGTAAAGATAGAAGACGGTTGGTGAGGGAGGTGACATTTGCATCGGCTAACCTCTTGAAGGTTTCATATTGATAGGCAAGAAGCTCAATCCTCTTGTTTTTAATATCCGTTGTGCCTTCATCATAGTTTGCCAATGTTGTCCATATGGCATGGGCCGTAGTACAATGAAGTACTCTAGCACATTTTTCTCTAGATAAAGAACCAAGTAAAATAGACATAGCTTTATGGTTCTTAACGTTGCTTTTTTAATGTGCATCCACCCAATCCTTTCTGTCATGAGTTGTAGTCACCTCGCATACGGTTGTGGTTAGTGGAGTCCATTCATAAAGGACTTGATCCCAAACATTGATTTGGTCACTATCCAAACAACATTGCATATGCAATTTCCAATATGGATAGTCACTTCCATCAAAGTAAGGTCTCAAGTTTCCAAAGCCATCACCCAACATCTCTAATGATCTTCAAGCTCCCACTTAAGGTACAAATGAGCTGTTAGGGTTTGATACCAATTGACATGCCTAATAGGGGTGGTGAATTGGTGTGAAATTGAAAAATAAAAATTGCTTTAGAGAATAGATAGAAATTTATAGTGGTTTGGTACAATTCTAGACCTACGTCCACTTCTCCCAAATACACAATTTCGGGTTCCAATACCACAATTGGATTACAAGGAGATTTTACCAGGCTATCTCTAACCTTTACAATGAAGATTTCACATGCTATCTTCAACCTTTACAATGTGAGATTTCACAGGCTAGCCCACGACCTTTACAAGGAGATTTAACAGGCTATCTCCAACCTTTACAATGAAGATTTAGTAGGCTATCTTCAACTTTTTACAAAGAGAATTATGTAGTCTCTCTCCAAACCTAGTATTTACCAAGGCTTACACCAAACCTAGTGTTTACAAGGCTAACACCAAACCTACCCAAGTGTTTCCCAATCCTCACAAAGATTGACATTTGTACAAGGAAGAAAGATCACTCAACCCAAGCAACAAATGCTCTAGAGCTCTAATCTTGCATATTTTCTATGACAGAATAATTGTGTCTCTCACAGATTTTGCTAAGGAATTTTACAATGGATGTTTGTTTTGGTTGCAAATTCCAAGAATGTAGACGAATAACTGTGATGAAATCTACAACGGACGTTTTCATTGCAAAATAACTATGAGGATCAGTCCATCGCAGAGTCCATTGCAAATTAGAAAAATTAATGATAAAAAGAGCGGAGCAAAAGTGGTACTTTCATCTGATGGGATAAATCTTATGGGTTCTGGAAAGGTTGTTTTACTTGATATTGTGTGGAACCCAGCAGTTGAAAGACAAGCCATAAGCCATGCCTACCACCTTGGGCAGGAAAAAAGTTGTGTACATTTACATCTCTAGCATCAGGAATAAAGGAACAGGTTTGGATATGTTGAATGTCCCTACTATTCTTATTTTAGATGAAGGTCACACTCCTAGGAATAAGAATACTGATATACTTGACGCAGAAGTATATCAGTATTATTATAATGAGAACTAAGAAAAAAATCAGCTAAAGAAATAATCTTTCCTTTCAATAGTCTCAAATCACTATAAATGGTAGCAAGAACAGCTGGTGGTAAAGCAATTCGAGACCGAAAATGAATGGAGGAGGTTTTTGACTTATCTTCAAAAAAAAAAAAAAGGTAAACATCACTAATGCACACTATGTTTTTTTGTGAAGATAAGCCAAAAACCTACCTCATTCCCTTTCGGTCTCGAATTGCTTTACCACCAGCTGTTCTTACAACTATTTATACTGATTTAAGACTATTGAAAGGAAAGATTGTTTCTTTAGCTGATTTTTTTCCAAAGTTCTCATTATAATAATACGAGACAAACTAGAATTTCCAAGAAATGAGAATACTGATATACTTTTTTTGTCAAGTATATCAGTGTTCTCATTCCTAGCAGCGTGACCTTCATCTAAATTAAGAATTAAGTAGCGACCTATAACACATCCAAACCTCTTCCTATCTTCCTAATACTAGAGATGCTAAATGTACCCAACTTTTTCCTGGCTAAGTGATGTAACCAAGGATGCAATCAAGCCAATGCGTAAGGATCCTTTAGCATATGATGGACCAATGACTTGATTGAGGACAAAGAAGTTCAATCAAGCTTTAAATTCTTCCATGGAGCATGTTTTGAAGATACTAGCAATGGAATATTTGAGGATGACATTGATTTGAAGATGGTGAATTTAATTGCATTCAAAGAAGCTTGAAAAATGCATTAAGTCAACAAAGTCAACAAGTCAAAGTTAATGGTCAACAAGTCAAGAGGTCAAGGTCAAGATCAAGGGTCAAGCAAGTCCACCAAGCAAGCAAGCTAACCCAAATTAGCTTGAGCAGCCACACATCCTTGTGCATAAAGGAGTTTATTTTGTTTCCTTTATTGTTTTCCTTTGTTAATTAGGAAGTTATTAAATTTGGATTTCTGTGGATAGCAGATTGTTTGGGCCATAACTTTTGCTACACAACTTCGATTGATACGATTGAAAATGCCACGGAAAGAGGACTTCAAGATCTACAATTCATATGTTTTATGAAATTTCATTTGAGGTCTTTAAGGTGATCGAAATCAGGTTGTAAAGTCAGGGTTGTAAACTGCCATCTTTTTGTTTCCAAATAGGTTTAGGATTTCTATTTTTTATTTGTTTCCTTTATGGTTTAGGAAGCTTGGCTGAATTTCCTTGCCAATTAGGTTGAGGTTTTTGTTTTGAGCTCTATATAAAGAGAGCATAAGTATTTCATCCAACCCCTAATGCATAATTGAAATTTTCTTTGAGTTTTTACTCTTTCATTCTCTAAGGTGTTCCTTACAAAATTTCTTGAAATTAAATTAATTTGATTAGTTTAGTTTCATATCTAACTTGTTCAATTAATCTATTAAACTTTATTAGTTCATTAGGTTGTTTGAACATTCATCATTGAATTATAACTAAAGAGCTTAGTTGATCTATAGCTAAGTTTGTTAGTTCCACATCAATTGCAAACTTTCAAGTTAGATTTTTTGGTGACAAATTTGAACTTATTGGTAAGTGTGCTTCCTCCATATAGGGAGAACGTTTACTAGTTTTTTTTTCTCCATTGTTTATCTTGGCAATTGAACATATCTAAGTCCGATTTCGTATCATTTGGTATCAGAGCCCGACTTGTAAGTTTGGTTTAATTTTTCTTCATGCTCTTTCAATTTTGAGTTTGTCTTCTACTTCTACTCAATTCTGTGAGTTGTGGGATTGTAATTATTGAATTCGCAACCTTGTTCTTGTTTGAATTGTGTGCGTAACCTTGTTCCCTAAAGCTATCCACAATTTTTCTTTGATTCAAGTAAAAAAAAATTATAATATTATTTTAATTCTATCCGTAATTCTTGACAACAGGTTAAAAAAATTTTGTTGCATGAATCAAACTCTAGCCATAAGTTTCTTGGGGGCTTTGATTGATTGTTTGTTTGAAGTTGTGCTTGATTCTTATTATCTGCTTTAATTGAGTCGGAACTTAATTCGAATTCTTGAAACTTTATTTTGGGTGATCTTTCTATTTCTTCTCTTAAAACACATTTCACGGGTTATATTGAGTCTTATTTTTTATTGTTTAAGCTTGTTTTGTTCACACGCTTATCTTACGATTTATTGATTCGTGAGTGTTCTTTTGAACCTTAGAATTAATAAAAGTTTGGTAGGGTATTTGAATTGGTTCGTTGTGATTGTTTGCTTACAAATTGATTTAATTTCAAAAGGAATTTGGTTTTGAGCATCTAATTTCTTGAGTGCAAACACGTAAAAGAGAGAAACTTTATTTGTTGTGTGATTAAGTATGTCTTCTGAAAAACCTAATTTTGATGAATTTCCATCAACCATGAAAGCCATGATGGAATATATGCAATCTGAATTGCTTAAGCAACAAAAATAGTTGCTTGATCAACAAATTCTTATGCATATTGAGATGGAGGGTTTTAAAAAATTGGTGATTAATGAGGTGTCTAAGACGTCCAAAGTGAGTGGTAATGATGATGACATAGAGAGTGAGTTTAGAGGACCTCAAAATAATTTCCAGCCCAAAATTGACACTGATTTGGGTAGTATTAAGATGAAAATACCATCTTTTCATGGTAAAAGTGACCCCAAAGCTTATTTGGAGTGGGAAAAGAAGGTTGAAAGGGTATTTGAGTGTGATAACTATAGTGAGTCTAAGAAAGTTAAACTTGCCGTAGTTGAATTTTATGATTATGCTGCTATTTGGTTGAATCAATTGGTTAGTGGTTGTAGGTGTTATGACCCGAAGGTTGTTCATGGGATGAAGTTAAGCGCATTATGCGTAAAAGGTTTGTGCCATCACACTACCAAAGGGATTTGTACAATAAGTTATAGAACTTAGTACAAAGGTCCAAAAGTGTTGAGGATTATTGGAAATCTATGGAGATAGTTATCATTAGGGCCTATATAGATGGGGATAGGGAGGCCAATATGGCACGATTTTTGCATGGAATTAATTGTGATATTTTTAACATTATTGAATTGCAGCATTATATTGAGATGGAGGACATGTTGCACATGGCAATAAAGGTGGAAAAGCAATTGAAAACCAAGAGCAAAAGTGCAGCCCCGACTTCTAAATGGAGTGGCACGTGGAAAGGGAGCAACCAACCCCCTAATAAGGGTCATGAGGCATCCTAAGACATCAAGGCAGCCCTTAAACTTGATGTTAATGCTAATCCAATGACGCAAGGTGACTCCAAACCAAAGAAGGTGCAATGTTTCAAGTGTTTAGGATATGGACATATTTCCTCTCAATGTCCAAACAAGCGAACCATGGTGATTCGAGGTGGTGAGCTAGTTTCTACTAGTGATGAGGATGATAATGAGGATGAGCATCAAGATGATTATTATGAAGACATGCCGCCCCTTGAAGATTGTGAAGATGTGCAAACAGGTGAGGTTAGTAACGTGCTTTTAACCCTTAGAGTTCTTAATTTACAACATGGTAATGATAACGCTCAGGGGGAAAACATTTTCCATACTACATGTAAGGTACAAAACAATGATGCTAATTGTAGTTCGATTAATGATGGGGGTAGTTGTACTAATGTAGCAAGTATTATGATGGTTGATAAGCTCAAGCTTCCAATTATTAGGCATCCTAAGCCATACACATTGCAATGGCTTAACGATCAAAATGGAATTCATGTTACTAGGCAAGTTAGAGTTGGATTTAGTGTGAAAAAGTACCATGATGAGGTATTATGTGATGTGTTTCCAATGCATGCATGTCATATATTGTTGGGTAGTCCTTGGTTGTATGATAGGTCTGTGATACATAATGGGTATACTAATGCTTATTCTCTTATTTTGGATGGTAAGCCATATACTCTTGCACAATTAAGCCCTAAGGAAGTATGTGAGCTTCAAAAGGTTGTAAATGGTCGAATGGAAGCTTATGAAAAAGAAAAATGAGAGTGTGAGAGTGCACATGAAAAAGAAAAGGTGCACAAGTAAAAGGAGAGTTGTGTGAAAACAAATGAGAGATTTGAGCAAAGAGTGGTAAAAGGAGAGTTTAATGAGAGTTTACGCAAAAATGAGGGCAAAGAGAGAGTCATTGCACAAGAAAAAGGAAAGATGAATGGAGAGAAAAAAGTGAGTTTCCTTGTAAGAGATAGAGATGTGAGGAAGGCAGTATGTTCTAACAAGCAAGTACTTGTGCTTATGTGCAAGGAATTGTTCATTAATACTAACGAACGTGACCATTCTCTTCCAAGTGTGTTTGTTAGTCTCTTGCAGGAATTTGAAGATTTGTTTCCCGAGGAGTTGCCTAGTGGTTTGCCACCACTTAGAGGAATTGAGCATCAAATTGACTTTGTGCCTAGATCTAGCATTCTAAATAGACTAGCATATCAAGTCAATCCCGAGGAAACTAAAGAGTTGCAATGCTAAGTGGAGGAGCATTTATGTAAAGGTTATGTAAGGAAAAGTCTAAGTCCTTGTGTTGTTCCTGTTTTGTTAGTTCCTAAGAAAGATGGTTCTTGGCGTGTGTGTTGGTTGCCGTGCTGTTAATAAGATAACTATTAAGTATCGTCATCCTATTCCAAGGTTAAATGATATGCTTGATGAGTTGCATGGTAGTGTAATCTTTACAAAGATTGATTTGAAAAGTGGTTATCATTAAATACACATGAAAATTGGTAATGAGTGGAAAACCACATTTAAAACAAATTTTGGCTTGTATGAATGGTTAGTTATGCCTTTTGGTTTAACTAATGCTCCTGGCACTTTTATAAGACTTATGAATCATGTTTTGTGTGCTTATATAGGCAAATTTGTTGTGATTTATTTTGATGATATTCTGATTTTCAGCAAGTCTTTGGATGATCATGTTGAACATCTGCGTTTAGTGCTTATTGCTTTGCGTGAGAATTCATTGTTTGATAATTTGAAAAAGTGTGATTTTTGCACGAACAAGCTTGTGTTTCTTGGTTTTATTTTTAGTGCAAAACGGATTGAGGTTGATGAGGAAAAGGTTAAGGCAATCAAAGATTGACCTACTCCTAAGAATGTTAGCGAGGTGAGGAGCTTTCATGGGTTAGCAAGTTTTTATAGGTTTTTTGTGAAGGCGTTTAGCACCATTGCTGCGCCGTTGAATGAACTTGTTAAAAAGGATGTGAAGTTCGTATGGGGCGAATCTCAAGAAAGAGCATTTAACATGCTCAAGGATAAGCTTACTTCATCTCCTATTCTTTCTCTTCTTAATTTTTCTAAAACTTCTAAAATTGATTATGATGCTTTTGGTTTAGGTATTGGAGCTGTTCTAATGCAAGATGGAAAGCCAATTGCTTATTTTAGTGACAAACTCAATGGAGCGAGTTTGAAGTATCCAACTTATGACAAGGAACTCTATGCACTTGTTAGAGCCTTAGAAGTATGGGGTCATTATCTATTTCCAAAAGAGTTTGTTATTCATACCGATCATGAGTCCTTAAAGCACTTGAGAGGCAAAACAAGTTGAATAGACGCCATGCTTAGTGGAGTGATTTCATTGAGACATTTCCTTATGTCATTAAGTACAAGCAAGGTAAAGAAAATGTAGTGGCTAATGCACTTTCAAAAAGATATACTTTACTTGCTTCGTTAGAAACAAAGTTGCTTGGTTTTGAATTTGTTAAAGATTTGTATGTGAATCATAGTGACTTTGGATCTATTTATGTTGCATGTGAAAAAGGTGCTTTTGATAGGTTTTGTACACATGGTGGTTTTCTATTTAGAGATAAATGATTATGTATTCTTGTTTGTTCTATGCGTGAGTTGCTTATGCAAGAGTCGCATGTAGGTGGGTTTATAGGACACTTTGGTGTTCAAAAGACTTTAGATGTTTTGCATGATCACTTTTATTGGCCTAAAATTGAATTTGATGTGTTTAGAATTTGTGATAAGTGCATTATGTGTAAACAAGCTAAGTCTAAGTTACAACCTAATTATTTGTATATGCCTTTACTCGTGCCTAGTTCTCCTTGAATTGATATATCTATGGATTTTGTGCTTGGTTTACCTAGGTCTAGGCATGGGCATGATAGTGTTTTTGTTGTTATTGATAGGTTATCAAAGATGGCACATTTCATTGCATGTAGGAAAACTGATGATGCACAACACATAGCTGATTTGTTCTTTAGAAAGATTGTATGTTTACATGGGTGTGCCTAGAACTATTGTTAGTGATAAAGACACTAAGTTCTTGAGTTATTATTGGAAAACTTTGTGGGGTAATTTAGGAACTAAGTTGTTGTTTTCTACTACTTGTCATCCACAATCCGATGGTTAAACCGAAGTGGTGAATAGAACTTTGGGTCAATTGTTGCGTACGATGGTGAAATGAAATTTGAAAACTTGGCAAGATTGTTTTCCTCATGTTGAGTTCGCATATAATCGAAGTGCGCATTCATCTACACATTTTTGTCCTTTTGAGATTGTATATGGTTTTATTCCATTGAGACGTTTAGATTTGATTGCTTTGTCTTTGAGTGAACAAACTAATCTTGATGGAGCCAAGAAGGCAAAATATGTGTTAAAGTTACATGAATAGGTTCGAGCTAATTTGGAGAGGCGCAATGAGCAAATCACTAAACAACACAACAAAGGGCATAGGAAGGTTATGTTTGAGGTTGGTGATTGGGTTTGGGTTCATTTGAGGAAGGAAAGGTTTCCTAACCAAAGGAAATCCAACTTGATGCTACGTGGACATGGACAATTCCAAGTTTTAGAGCGCATCAATGACAATGTTTATAGGATTAATTTGCCTTGTGAGTATGGTATTAATGCTACTTTTAATGTTGCTGATTTGTCTCTTTTTGATTTCGTTGAAGGTGTTGATTCGAGGTCGAATCCTTTCGAAGAGGGGGGGGGGATGATGCAACCAATGATGCAATCAAGCAAATGCATAAGGATCCTTTAGCATATGATGGACCAATGACTCGATTGAGGACAAAGAAGTTCAAGCAAGCTTTGAATTCTTTCATGGAGCATGTTTTGAAAATGACTAGCAATGGAATATTTGAGGATGACATTGATTTAAAGATGGTGAATTTAATTGCATTCAAAGAAGCTTGAAAAATGCATTAAGTCAATAAAGTCACCACGTCAAAGTCAATGGTCAACAAGTCAAGAGGTCAAGGTTAAGGTCAAGGGCAAGGTCAAGGCTCAACCATGTCCACCAAGCAAGCAAGATAACCCAAATTAGCTTGAGCAGCCGCACATCCTTGTGCATCAAGAAGTTTATTTTGTTTTCTTTATTGTTTTCCTTCGTTAATTAGGAAGTTATTAAATTTGGATTTCTGAGGGCAGCATATTGTTTGGGCCATAACTTTTGCTACACAACTCCGATTGATACGATTCAAAGAGGACTTCAAGATCTACAATTCATATGTTTTATGAATTTTCATTTGAGGTCTCTAAGGTGGTTAAAATTAGGTCGCAAAGTCAAGGTTGTAATTTGCTAGCTTTTAGTTTTCAAATAGTCTTAGGATTTCTATTTTTTATTTGTTTCCTTTATGGTTTAGGAAGCTTGGCCGAATTTCCTTGCCAATTAGGTTGAGGTTTTTGTTTTGAGCTCAATATAAAGAGAGCATAAGTATTTTGTCCAACCCCTAATGCATAATTGGAAATTTCTTTAAGTTTCTACTCTTTCATTCTCTAAGGTGTTCCTTATTGAATTTCTTGGAAATTAAATTAATTTGATTAGTATAGTTCTACATCTAACTTGCTCAATTAATCTATTAAACTTTATTAGTTCATTAGGTTGTTTGAACTTTCATCATTGAATTATAACTAAAGAGCTTAATTGATCTATAGCTAAGTTTGTTAGTTCCGCATCAATTGCAAACTTTCAAGTTAGATTTTTGGGCGACAAATTCAAACTTATTGGTAAGTGTGCTTCCTCCATATAGGGAGAGCGTTTACTAGTTTGGTTTTCTCCATTGTTTATCTTGGCATTTGAACGTATCCAAGTCTGAGTTTGTATCATTAAAGCGGTACACACGGCTTATGGCTTGTCTTTCAACTGCTGGATTCCACACAATATCATGTAAAACAACCCTTGAAGCACCCACAAGATTTATTCCCTCCGAACACGCCTTTGTTGGTTGATGGAAGTATCAATTTTGCTCCGCTCTTTTTATCATTAAAATGCATGCCTAGTTAATGGTTTGATGAATGAATATGATGTGAATTGAATATGATTAATGTTGTTCGAATTGTTGAGATTTCAGATAACTTTTAGTTGATGAAAGTCAAATAGTGCGAACAGTTCAATATAAAAACACACACACACATACACACACACGCATATATTTCCATATTCAACTCACACACAATTTTATTCTCAAAATTAAACTTATTCAAAGCCTCAACTATTTGAACAACATTAATCATATTTAATTCACATTACTTTTCAAGTAATTTATAAATTATATTAAGTTCAGATACTTTATAATTATTTCGATGCAAGAAGGATGCAATAGAAAGTCCAATTGATTTAATTTCTTAATTAGGTCACCTATAGTCTCTAACCTAAGAAATAAATCTAACGTTTAATCTACCGAAATTTCGGTAGAGTCTTCCCTATATCTAGACAAATCTCCCCATTAAATGAGGCCGTTACTGTAAAAAAAAATACACTTCTATACTTTCACACAATGCTGGGCATACTAAAAATTACCCAGACTCGATCATCACAAATCTCACAAACCTAATCTAGCAGCACATGCATATTAAACAACCTGAATATAACAACACATGCATAATAATGAACCTAAATCTAACAGCACATACATATTAACCAACCTAAATCTAACAGCACATGCATATTAATCAACCTAAATCTAACAGCACATACACGCATATATATTTTATCAATATCACAATCCTAAATCAAGCAGCACATGCATATTCACTAACTTAAATCTACAAAAACATGCATATTTAAATACCTAAGCTACTCAAACATGCATTTAATATTAATAACATTAAATATTGTGTATAAATAATTAAAATGAGTTAGATAACTTGTTTAAATGGTAACTCTAAAGCTAAAACAATGTCTTTAACACCCTACAAAATGACAATAAATTAATATTAGTTCACGAACAAAAAATTTCCATGATAAATTAACTTCGAAAATGGATTTAATAAAAACTTACTTGCACCTTGATCTGAATAAAAAAGTACAATCTTCAAACACCAAAGTGAAACAAATATATATAAAAAACCTACAAAAAGTTTTTAAAATGACATTAGTCCAACTAAATAAACTAATTCCATTATTATTATTATTATTATAATTATTATTTTTTTCTGTCCTTTTCAACCTATTTATTTTTCTTTCGATCTTCTATTATTAAAATTTCCTAAAACTAATTAACCAAACACATTGAAATAACAAAACACATATTTCATAAACTAAAATGCATAACTCAATATAATTAATTAAAAAACAGTATTAAATTTGATTAATGAGGTAAAAAAAATTATTTACTTATTTCTAATTATTTATTTTAATTTCTATTTTTTAAATTTATAAACTATTTTATATTTTATAATTATAATTTTATATTATACACATATTCTAAACAAATTCAAGTCACACAAAATTATTTATTAAATATACTAATTATGTTTTTATTAACTTTCAACTAATTCTGTTTTTATTAATATTCTATTTTAAAATTAATTTTCTATTAATTCTCTTTTTATTTTATTTCTTACTTATTATTTTTTTATAAATAAATATCACCTAATTAAGTAAAGCCTATAAATTAATTTAACCTATTAATATTTATTCTAATAAATTTCCAGCATTTTATTTTAATTAATACATAATTAACAAACTAAATCTAACCTAAAATTAACAAATTAATTAACCTAAATTTGACAAATCTATTATTTTAATTTTCAAATTAATTAAATTTACAAATGAATTAATTCTAACCTTGTTTACATAATATATACTGAACAAATAAAAAAATAATAACTAAACATTATAAAAACATAATATTTTTATTAATATTTTAATTATTATATGATTTTTTAAAAAAAAGAATTTTATTAAAAAATATTAGTATTATTATATTCTCTACTATTACAATATTGTTACAAACAAATTATTTTTTATGCAAAAACTGAACATAAATATAATATTTATAAACGTATATATATAATTCTATTATTTTTTTAAAAACAAGGATATTAATATTTTTATAAAAATATAATAATAATTAATTTTTAAAAATTAGAATATTAATTTTTTTAAAAATGAATATAATAATATTTAAAAATTCATTATTATTATTATTATTATCCCATAAAAATTATTAAAACCCTAAACAATTAAAACTAAATAATTAATTTAATTTAATTCAACAAAATTAATTTGAAATACAAAGAGGGGGGTGAATTGGTGCGGAATTAAAAATTTTAGAGAGAATGGAGATGAAGTAGAATGAACACATATGGATTTTATAATGGTTCGGACCGAACTTGTCCTACGTCCACTCTCCCAAAGATCTCTTTGGGGGTCCACTAACCACAATAGTGTTACAAGGGATTTCAAGGCTATCCCAAACCTTTACTATGAGTTTTACCCAAGGCTCACTCACAAATCCTAGTATTTCCAAGAGGCTAACATCAAACCTTTACAATGAGTTTTACGAAATGGCTAACTCACAACCAACCTTATTGTTTCCCCAACTCACAAAGAATTGACACTAGTACAATGGATGACTAATTCACTCAACCTTTGCAATAAATACTCTAGAGTTCTAACTACCCAAAACCAAACAAAAACTAATTACAAAGATGAGAAATAAATTCACAAGAGGTTGGTTATCAAACAATTAATGTTCTTGTTTGAAGAACATTTATGAAGGGTATTTATAGCCAAAATACCCAAAACTAGTCGTTAGAAACAACCCCAAAGGTGTCTTTAACGTCTAGTTACTTTTGCATTAAATGCACTGAAATCTGTCAGATCGCAGGCACGAGATTGATGGTCACGGGCGCGAACTTCCCAATGGCTAGTTTTTTAGGATCTTCCTTGAATGTCGCAGTGGCGACTACTTCCATCGTGGGAGTGAGATGACCATGCAGAGGATGCCTTTGAAAATGTCCTTCTATTTGATTAAATCGCGGGTGCGATTTGGCTCGTCGTGGGCGCGACCTAAGTAAGCCTTTGAAAGTGCCCTTTTGTTTGATTAAATCACAAGTGCGATTTCATTTATCATGGGCGCTACCTAAGTATCCTTTTGAAGGTGGCCTTCTGCTTCATCAAATTGCAGGTGTGATTTGAGGGGTCACGGGCGCGATTGAAGCAAACAGATTCACCAAAAGTTCTGGGCGCGATCTGCATGTCGTGGGTGTGATGTGTCCCACATCACGGGGATGACTGTGTGATCGCGAGTGCGATATTGTGCCATGGACTTGATAGCATTTGTCCCGGGCGGGATTTAAAGGAAAAATCCAAAACTAGTTTGAAAACCAACCTACACACTTGGAAAACTTTGTCAGACAAAGATAAGGGGTTGTTAAACTGAAAATAAGATGGATTGATGCCACTATGGCTAATAATCTCCCCCGTTTTGAGTTTGACAACTAAAGAAATTTCTAAGTTAAAAAACTTAAAATCGAAGGAATTAAGTGTGTGAGTTAATGGAATTTCTCCCCCTCAACTTGTGCAAGATTTTGAAAAACATAAAATAAGGAGATTTCTCCCCTTTTATCAACTCAAAAGCACAATAATAGTAAAGAACATAAGAGAACAATAATGGAAAAAGATAGAATATCCATTAAAAATATAGAGTTTCATTCATTAAAAGCACATGAATGAATACAAGGGAGCATAAAGAAGATAACAATTATAAATATGATGGAAACAAAGAAATAAAAAAATATATGAGAATGCATGAATGAAATGCAATGGACAAGGATACTAAGGCCAAGTCTAGAAGTCATCATCGACACAAGAATCCATCCTAAGCTTAGTATGAATGGCTTTAAGGTCTTGATGGAGAGAGGCTAAGTCATCATCTTGATCTTCCAAGCGGACTTCTATCTTCTTGTTGAATGCCTCTTGGGCATCAAGCTTGTCCTCTATCCTCTTTAGAGAGGCTAGAATGTCCATGAGATGAGATGGATAGGTGGCTTTTTTATCTCAAATCCTGAATTTCAATATGGGGAATAGAAATAGGCTCTCCAAGGGGGATTCCTTCCACTTCCTCTCTTGATCCAGCCCTAGATCCGTCCTCTCTTGCTTTCTATTCTCTTTCTCTTTGTCTTGCCTCCCTTTCCTCTTTAGTTTTATCTTCCCTCTCCTTCAACCTAGCTTCCCTTTCCTCATCCGTGACACCACCCAAGTAGAGATAGGTTCCATTTTCTTCCTTTCTCACAATCTTGACTTTTTGAACAAAATATTCAAGGTCCATAATCCCCAAGTCTACTGAAAATCCATGGGAAAGAGGGTAGGCTTGTGGTTTGGAGCAGTCGAAGGAGAGAAAGTAGGCAATGTAGGTAATGAAGGATCCAACCACAATTGCACCAGTTTTGGCATGTTGGATATGAAGAAGATGGTCTATGAAGAAGAAAGAGGCTTGGATGGGTTCTTCTTTTATAGCACAATGGAGGAAGATAATGTCTTTTTGTGATATTTTGTCATTGCCTTCTTTCTTGGAAAAAATAGAATTCACAATGGCCTTTTGAAGAATGAAAAGGGGAAGAGTGTTTAGGCTTTTAGCTTGGGAGTGAGAAGTTCTAAACCTGGGGGTACATGCAATCTCCCTCCAAAACTTGGATTTCCATTGAAGAGTCATTGAAGGTGGCTATGCCCGTTGGAGAAAAGCCAATGCACTCATCCATCTGTTGTTTCTTCATGGTAACCTTCTTTCAAAATAGCTTGAAGCTCATTCCATAATAACCCAAATCACCTCCTAGCTTCTTATTTACCACTAATGAGGAGAGAAACTCATAGGTTAAATTTTTGTAACCAAGGTAGAGAGGCCTTATGAATTTAAGAAAGGACAGATATTTTAGAAGCCCAATTACCTCATCTCTAACTCCAAACATCCCAATGGAGGCAGCACCAAAGGTCCTAGTCTCTGAGAACTCCCTACCCATCAAGGTCCTACACCTCACCTTTTCATCAATTGAGACAATCTCAAACATGGTCTCGATGGGATTCCTATTAGTGGGTTGTCTCTGAGGTTGAGCAGTAGTAGAGCCAGGTTCTTGAATAATAACACCGGTTCTATGCCTTTTTGGATGAGGAGCAGGTGGTTCTTGTGCCTTTTCTTTCCCTTTTTGGCTTCTAGTTAGTCTTTTGTCCATGATAATGAGAATGAAATGGATTATGCAAAGAAAAACTAAATTTCAAAGCACTAAAGAGGGAGGACTAGAAGATATAATGTCCTAGAATGCTTTGAAATGTTTAGAGAAGTTTGTAAACCCTTTCACATATACAATAGGGGTATTTATAGGCATGTTTGAGTAGTTTAAGGCTTGAAAACCCAAAAAATTTGCCTACTAGCCATTTTCCAACGGCTATAATTTTTTAAAAAATCATGCGAGTCGCGGGCGCGATTCATGAAATTATGGCCGCTATATGATGAAATAGCCGTTATGTGTAAAAATTTTGAAATTTCATAGACGCGATGTCGTGTATCGCGCCCGTGATTTTGACAAAATAAATTTTGGAAAATCTTATTTTTCTGGTCAAAGAATCGCGGGTGCGACCAAGTGGGTCGCGGACGCGATGTTGAATTATTTAGTATTTTATGAAAATCATTTTTGGTCGCAGGCGCGATGATATAAATCATAACCGCGACAAAGGAAACAGAAAGTTTTGTTGAAATGCAGTAATGTCGCGGTCGCGATTGGGCATGTCACATCCGCGAATTACAAGTCAAAAACTTTTTTAAGGATTTAAGGTTCAAAAATGATTTTCCAAGTGCCAAAATCCTCCAAACTTGTTTGTGACTTGCACTTACTCCCTTAAACATATGAGAAGCAACACCAAGGGTTAGTGCTATGTCTATTGGATATGAATGAAAGAATTTTGCAAAAGAAAACATGAAAATCAAAGGGTGCTTCCATCTAGCATCCATAACTCTCTCTTAATGAAGTTCATACATTCTTCATTGTGAGGTTTTGTAAAAATATCAGCTAATCGGTTAGTAGTATCAATGAATTCTAATACTACATCACCCTTTTGCACATGATTTCTAAGAAAATGATGTTTAATGTCTATGTGCTTGCTCATAGAGTGTTGGATAGGGTTCTTTGAGAGATTTATGGCACTAGTGTTGTCACATTTGATGGGAATGCAACCAACATCTAGACTAAAATCTTTCAATTGTTGTTTCATCCATAAGACTTGTGATCAACAACAACCAGCCACTACATATTCGGCTTCGACGGTTGACAAAGCAACACTAACCTGTTTCTTAGAGCACCAAGAAACCAAGCAATTGCCAAGTAATTGACAAGTACCGGAGGTACTTTTTCTATCCATCAAATTACCGGCATAATCCGAATCCGAGTATGAAACTAAATCAAAAGCAACACTCCTAGTATACCATAGTCCTAAATGAATAGTGCCATGCAAATACTTTAAAATTCTTTTGATGGCATGCATATGAGACTCTTTAGGACATGATTGAAAACTTTCACATAAGCATGTAGCATATATAATATCAGGTCTAGATGAAGTTAAGTAAAGAAGTGAGCCAATCATACTTCTATACTTTTTCTCATCTACACATTTACCTTTTTTATCCTCGTCCAACTTTTTTGTAGTGCTCATTGGAGTTTTGTTAGCTTTACATCCTTCCATCCCAAACCGTTTAAGAAGCTCTTTGGTGTATTTAGCTTGGTAGATGAAGATGCCATCTTTTCCTTGCTTGATTTGTAATCCCAATAAGAATTTGAGCTCTCCTATCATGCTCATCTCAAATTCCCTAGTCATACACTTAACAAATTCCTTGCAAAATCTCTCATTAGTAGCACCAAATATGATATCGTCAACATAAATTTGGACAATGAGTGTGTCATGCTTATGTCTTTTTATGAAGAGTGCAGCATTAACCTTCCCTTTTGTAAAACCATTTTCACAAAGAAAGTTACTAAGGCTTTCATACCAAGCTCTAGAAGCTTGTTTCAAACCATATAAGGCCTTAGTAAGTTTGAAAACATGCTTTGGACACTCAAAATTTTCAAAATCGGGAGGTTGTTCAACATATACTTCCTCTTCAACGAAACCATTTAGAAAGGCACTTCTAACATCCATTTGAAACAATTTAAAATCCATGAAAGATGAAAATGCTAAAAGAATTCTAATGGCTTCTAATCTTGCAACAAGTGCAAAGGTCTCATCAAAGTCAAGGCCTTCTTCTTGATTATACCCTTTGGCAACCAATTGGGCTTTGTTTCTAGTGACTTGACCTTGCTCATCCAATTTGTTCCTAAAGACCCACTTAGTACCAATGATTGGATGATCCCTAGGTCTAGGTATTAAGTCCCAAGCCTTATTCTTCTTAAATTGATTTAGTTCCTCTGGCATAGCAAGTACCAAACTCTCCTCATTGAGGGCCTCTTCAACGTTTTTGGGCTCAATTTGAGAAAGGAATGCAAGATTAGATTCTGAGAGTATAAGTTGGTTTCGTGTACTTACACCCTTAGAAGTCTCACCAATAATGTTGTCCTTAGGGTGATTTTTGGAGAAGGTCCAAGCTTTTTGAAGATCTCCATGCACTTGTTAGTGATCCACAGGTGCTTGATCATCTCTATCTCCATCCAATGCATGTTGCTCTTATGATCCATTATCCTTATCAAGCTCCTTTGACTCTTGAGATGCATTTTCTCCTAAGTTGAGCTCTTCAAGTTCACCCACAACATCATCACAAGAAACACTATCTTTCATAAGATCAAGCTTGCTAGTATCATCAAAGGTAACATGCATGGATTCTTCAACAACTAGAGTTATTTTATTAAAGACTCTATAAGCTTTGCTTGAAGTGGGATAGCCTAAGAAGACTCCTACATCCGTTTTGGATGCCAATTTCCTAAGATAATCCTTGGTATTTAAAATGTAACACTTACAACCAAATACTCTAAAATATGATATGTTGGGTGCTTTGCCTTTCTATAACTCATAAGGGGTTATGTTCAAAATGGGTCTTTTCAAAACACGATTAGAAATGTAACATGATGAGTTGATGACTTCGACACAAAAGTAAGAAGGCAATGAATATTCATTTAGCATAGTCCTAGCCATCTCAATTAAGATACGATTTTTTCTTTCAACAACACTGTTTTGTTGAGGAGTTCTTGGACATGAAAAGTTATGTGAAACACCTCTTTTAGAACAAAAGTTTTCAAAAGCTGTATTTTCAAATTCTTTTCCATGATCATTCCTCAAGGAAGTATAAAAAATACCCTTTTTCATTTTGAACACATTTTGCAAAAGATTTGAAAGCTTCAAAAGCATCATTTTTATGAGTAAGAAAAGCAACCCAACAAAATCTAGAGTAGTCATCAACAATGACATAGGTATAGTGTTTTCCACTTAAGCTAGCTACTTGTGAAGGTTCAACTAAATCCATATGAAGTAATTCAAGTGGTCTAGAAGTACTTACTTGGTTCTTTGGCTTGAAGGATTATTTTGCTTGCTTTCCCATTTGAAAAGCATCACACATCTTGTCCTTGGAGAATTTAATCTTTGGTAAATCTCTCACAAGCTCTTCTTTGCTTAAGCTTTCAAGCAAACTCATGCTAGCATGCCCAAGCCTTCTATGCCAAAGCCAAGCATCATTGCTAATAGACACAAGACACTTCACATTTTGGTTATTAAGAGAGTGTAGGTCAATTGTGTAGACATTGTTTGATCTTTTGCTTTGAATACAACTTTGTCATCCAATGATTTGGTAACTAAGCACGTATTCAAGTCAAAAGTAACCTTATATCATTTGTCACACAATTGACTTACACTAAGTAGGTTATGCTTTAAACCATCAACTAAAAGCACATTATCAATGCAAGTAGAAGAATCCTTACCAATAGTGCCAATGCCAACAACCTTACCTTTGGCATTGTCACCAAAAGTGACATCTCCACCTTTTTTCTTCTCAAGCTTAGAGAAGAGCTTTGAATCACCCATCATGTGCTTGGAGCATCCACTATCAAGATACCATTCATTTGCTCCATTTGAGACTTTCAAGCATACCTACAATCACAAGTTAATCACTTGTTCTTTGGTACCCAAATGACCTTGGGTCCTTGGGGGTTAGCATCATCAAAAGAACCATTAAATAGTTGCTCCCTCCTAACACAGCAAAAGATATTGATATGTCCATATTTCATGCAATAATGACATTGGACATTAGGAGAGGAGGTCCTTTTTCTAAGGTCCTTTTGCTTTTGTGTGTGATGTTTTTTAGGAGTTTGGTCTTTACAAATTGGCCTACCCTTGGGTTTACCCTTAGGCTTGCCTTTAGAAGTATTTATCTTCTTGGCCATGGAGACACTAGGTGTCTTCCCTCCTTGCTTAGGCTTAGGATTCCGACCCTTAGTCTTAGCAACATCCACACTAGAAGTTTGTGGTGAGGATGATAATTTCACAAAGATAGTTTTTTTAGCATTTGAGGTTGAAGACTCATTGAATCCTAAACCATGCCTCACAAGGGGAGTTCTTTGGGACACCAATAAAGTATCAAGATTCTCCTTACCCTTGTGAAACTTGGAGATAGATTCTCTCAATTCCTCTACCTCATTCTTCAATGAGTCATTCTCTTT
>CANYLF010499939.1:0-13595 GCA_948193215.1 Bocquillonia castaneifolia | reverse complement strand
TTTAATTGTAATAAATTTCAAGATTTTTTTAAAAATAATGTAACAAATTAATTTTCATTTATACCAAACAAATAAATCATAGATTTGAAAATAAATTCTACAAAATTTTATGAAATTCATTTATACTAAAATGAAAATGCATGATGTTTACACCATCTAAATTATACCAACAAGTCTACCCCTGATGTATCCTTCCTCATTTAATATGCTAAAAGCAATTGTTTAAACAAATTCAAATAACTAAGTTTTACCCATTCTTCTCCAACTCTTTCACTAACTTAATAACTTGATGGAGAACTCTATCACGTTTTTTTCATTCTACGTTCAACTTGTTGGTGTGAGCTATGTTTTCTATATTAGTAGAGTGATTGTAGGAGAAGATCGTGTAAATCTATTAGTTTAGGAAAATTAATTGTACCTTCCTTAGTATAAGATTATTGTTGCTATGAACCATATATAGAATGCTCACCTACCACTATGTACTGTGTATATAAACACACATAATTTTCAATAGAGATACAAAAAATTCTCCCTACATTTTCTCCTTTGTAACATGGTATCAGAGCAAAGATCCAAACACCTAGGAAATTACCTGACCTGAAACCAAAATAAAATATGAAACCATGACAAAACCAAGTGATATTCTAGACCGTAAAGAGTATGGTGTGAATCCTACAGCCACCATTCTTGAGGACCTAATAGGAGTTTTAACCCAAACTCAAATCCAAAATCATACAACAATATATGACATTTCTACTGCACATATCGGCATAAAACTAGATGGATCAAACTATGCATTATGGTCCCAGGTTGTTGAGATGTACATCTTAGGAAAAGATAAACTAGGATACATTAATGGAGACTTCCCATAGCCAGAATCAACTGATCCTGGTTTCAGAAGGTGGCACACTGAAAATGCACTTGTGAAGGGATGGTTAATCAACTCTTTGGATCCATCACTTATTGGCAACTACATTCGCTTCCCTATAGCAAAACAAGTATAGAATTCTATTACCACCACCTATTTTGATGGAACTGACACTACTCAAATGTATGATTTGAAAAAATGTGTAACTAGAATGAAACAAGTCAGAGGATCTATTAAATCTTATTACAATGGTATTCAAGGACTATGGAGGGAAATTTATTTTCGCCGTCCAAATCCAATGGAGTGTGTAGGTGACATAATGAAGTACAATTCAATATTGCAAGAAGACAGAGTCTATACCTTCCTTGATGGCCTAGATGACAGATTAGACAAGATTAAAAGTGATGTACTCCAAATACAACCATTCCTTACAGTTGAACAAGTATACACTCATGTTAGAAGAGATGATATAAGACAGGCTGTAATGTTACAAGGCACTGAAACAACCACAGGTACTGTTATGGCATCAAGAGGAAACAAGGGAGGACATCAACCAACACTCCAGTTGTCAAAAAGTAGGAAGTTCATCCACAACCGGTGGAAAATCAAATGCAGGATCAAAACCTAAAGGACACCTAGAGGAAGGAGGCTACACAAATTGTGGCAACATGAAACATATACGCGACACCTGCTTTAAGGTCCATGGGTATCCTGAATGGTGCAATTAACTCAAGGCACGAAAACAACGAGAGGCCAATGGAGGCACAGGATGAGCAGCCTTGGCACATGTAGAACCATAGTTATCTCTCATTCCAGATTTTGTCCCCATAAATGAGAATACCAGTACGATAGATTAAGGTAATCCACTAAACAAAAATAATGGCTATGCTCTGTTAACTCCTAACCGAGGTGATTGCAGTAAATGGATAATAGACTCGGGCACATCCGACCATATGAAATTTTGTTCAGATGACTTCATTAAGACCACAAAAGCTAAACGAACCAGTGTAGAGAATGCCAATGGACAAACTTACCCAGTTGCTGGAGCTGGAGCTGTAGCTTTATCTCCCTCCCTATCCTTGTCAAATAGAGCTGTGCAAAAATCGATTAAAACTGAAAACCAAACTGAACCAGTCAATTTTGGTTCAGTTTTTGATTTTGGATTTTTTTGTCAAAAAACTGAACCGAACCGAACACCGACTGAAATATAGGCTCAAAAATTGAACCGAATCGTAAAATCAACCAACATTGCAGTTTGGTTCGATTTTCAGTTTTACCCATATACGGTACAATTCGGTGTTGGTTTTGAAAAACTAAAAAATTTCGGTTCGGTTTTGAACCGATGCACACCCCTACTGTCAAATACTTTACTTCTCCCATCTCTTGCACATAAACTGATGTCTGTTGGTTAAGTTACTAAAGAGCTTAATTGTGTTGCTATGATTTATCATACTTTTTGCCTTCTCCAGGATATTCGTACCAAGAAGATCATTGGGCGTGGCACTAAGTGAGAGGGGTTATATTACATAGATGACTTCAGTTCAGTACAGGCTAACATCATATACCATTCCAATAATGAAAAGGAGCAACAGATTTGGTTATGGCATCATCGCCTAGGACACCCATCCTTTAGCTACATGAAACACTTGTTACCAGATATGTTCTCTAGTTCTCATAATTCAGATTTGAAGTGTGATACCTATATTCTAGCTAAAGTTCATCGTGTACCATTCCCTAATGACTCAAATAAAAGAACTATTCATTTTTCCTTAATTCACTCTGATGTCTGGGGCCCTTCTCCAGTTACTACCACACTTAGTCACCGTTGGTTTATGATTTTTATGGACGATTGCACGTGAATCACTTGGCTATACATGTTAAAGAATAAAGATGAAGTATTTGGTGTGTTCAAAGCATTTCATAAGCTAATACAGAATCAGTACTCAACGAATTTAGAAATCCTCCGATCTGACAATGGAGGTGAGTATGTCAATCATAATTTCAGAGAATACTTCTAATAGAATGGCCTTCTCCATGAAACCTCATGTGCACAAATGCCACAACATAATGGCATTGCTGAGCGAAACAACAGACATATATTGGAAACTGCTCGCTCCTTACTCATTGAAGCAAATATGCCTAATAAATATTGGGCAAATGTAGTAATCACATCAATTGATCTATTAAATAGAATGCCCTCAAAGGTGTTGAACTTCAAGGCACCATTACAAGTCCTACTAACTCATTTTCCCTTACCTTCTGCTTTGTTTCTCCCTCCACACGTATTTGGTTATGTTGCTTTTGTTCACCTCCCTAAAAATCAATACAACAAACTTGATCCTTGTGCAATTCATTGTATTTTTTTAAGATATACTACACAGATAAAGGGCTATTATTACTACGATCCTATCACTAAACGTTCATATGTTACTATGGACGTAACTTTTCTGGAGTTCAAAAATTTCTTTTCAAAACCAATATCAGATTCTACTCTTCAGGGGGAAATGAAAAATGAAGAGTAGAATTGGTGTACAGATATCTAGAATAATATTATGGTTCCAACTGCCACACCTATACTTGGAAACCAAGCCCAACGTACCTGTGACTTGACAAGTGGTGAAAAAATTATGACTAATGAGAACATGGAGACTGTAGCTGATGGTGAAGCAGAAACCATAGAGGATAATGATGCACTTAATATTTCTGAATCTGAAAGTGCTCTTGAAGGAACCCCACTCTCTCATGTACATGACACCCATGATCTGGCGAATAATCTTGAGGTAAGCTTGATATGGGTTAATTTTATAAATTTTTTATAACCAAAATCATCTATATTTAATATTATTTTGCCTTAAGAATAATTGATTTTACTGTTTATTTGTTTATTAGGTCGAATTATGAACTTTGGTTGAAAATCAAAGAAAAGGAGTAAAAAAATGCCTGACATGGGTTGTAACATGGGATAGCTAGGTCATGTTGAGGTTATGTCCAAGTTATGTTGAAGTCATGTTGACTAAGAGACCTGATGGCGAGATGAGAACGCGTGTGGAAACGGAAAGGAAGTGATATGGGCATGACATAGGTTAGCCAACCCGTGTTGTGGTCATGTTGCGACTAAAACAACCTAAAATAAGGAGGTTAGCCCTATTCTGAATTTAAGCATGAAAGGGATATATATAAACAGATAATTTCAACAGAATAAACAGAAAAACTCTCTTTCAAAAAGGACACATTAATTCCTTTCATTCAAGCAAGATTTTAAGGGGGAAGTTCAAGATTGAAAATTCAAGATTCAAGATTAAAAATGGGTTTTCTTTTTTCTTCATGTTTCTCTTAACTTGTAATTATTGTTTAGGTGTTCTTCTTCCATTATCCATGAACTAATTTTCTTTTTCAAGTATAGGATGATGTAGTTGATTTTAAATCCTATTTAATTTAATTTGAGTGTTCTCCCTAGATTTATGAATTTTGCTGATTTGCATTAATGCTTGCTAAAAGCCTGATCACCTTTATTTCATGAATTGAGATAGTTTAATTGCTTTGCGATATAAGAATTAATCCTTAGCTCTAATTAACAAAACTTAGAATTATTAATTGCTTTGAGATATAGGAGTTAATAAGACTTTGGCATATTAAAGGTTGGTAATTATGACTTAGGTAATTAGTTCTCTAATAAGATTAGTTGCTTTATGATACAAGAATTAATTGAAAGATTGAATTAATTATTAGGGTTAGTTCTATAAGTCCGTGTACGATTAGAGACAATTTCCTAAGTTTCATAAACGAGAAAACTTTATTAGATTAAATACGGGAAATTAATGAAATCTACCCTATACTTGAGCTTAGCTATATTGATTATGACCTTTAGAATTTATTTTCTTTTATTTTAATTAGTCCTTTAGTTAATCAAAATAATATATTTATCTTGATCTAGCTAGATTGAAATAATTAATATCATAATTAAATCAAATCACTTTATTACTCATCACTTTATTACTTGTTCGATTGTGTATTCTTGCATAGCCCGCATCATGTTTTTAGTGCCGTTGCTGGGGATTAGGTTTTGTTTATTTTTGTTTTGTTAAATCTTTTTATGAGTTCTTTTTTTGTTTTTTGTTAGGTGCCATTTCGGTTTATGTTGACTAGGAAAAAGGCGAAAGAAGAAAATCTTGGACCTGATCCTGAAATTGAAAGGTCCGCTAAAAATAGAAGAAGAGCAGCTCAAAGGGCTGGACAGAGCGAATTTTAGCAAGCTATGGCTGGTGTTGATAATAAGACCCTTTGGGAATATAGTGCACTGAAGGTTATGGTGCAATCGGGTATTGTGCATCCTGAAATAGCTGAAAATAATTTTGAGATTAATCCCAATTTTATTTCTATGGTGAGGAATAATGTACAATTTAATGGATTTCCTAATGAAGATCCCCATCATCATCTTAAAGTGTTCTTGGAAGTCTGTGGGTTAGTAAAGAAGAACAATGTACCTCAAGAGACAATCAGGATGCTACTCTTTCAATTCTCTCCTACAGAATGAGCTAAAGCTTGGTTGGACTTGATACCCGCTGGTTCTATTACAACTTGAGCACAGTTGAGTGAGGCTTTCTTAGATAGGTTCTATCTCCTTGGAAAGACTATGCAAATGAGAAACAACTTTACTGAATTCAAGCAATATAATGGGGAAACCTTTATGAAGCTTGGGAGAGGTTTGAGGAGTATTTAAGGAAGTGTCCTAATAATGAGTTGCCTGAGTGGATGGTGGTGCAACACTTTTATAAGGGCTATTGTGATGAATTGAAACATACCATGGATGCTGCAGTTGGTGGTTCTATTATAGGTAAAACTATTAGTGATTCTCGTAAGCTAATTGAGGAGATGGGACTTAATACTTATCAATGGCCAACTGAGAGGCAGACTGGTGTTAAGAAAATGGCTGGGGTGCATGAGGTGAACTCAAATCAAGCTTTGCAAGCACAGGTCAGTGCTAACCAACATGCTTTGCAAAATTTGACTAAGATGATGCAGAGGTTAGATGCTAGGTTTAACAATCATCAAACTATTATGTATTATGATCTATGTGGGGGGAACAGTCATAGTAGTAGGGATTGTCAAAAGGGGAATCCATTTGCCCCTGAGCCTGAGGAGCAGGTTAATTATATTGGTGGGAATTATGGGAACAATTTCCAACAAAGGCAAGTCAACAACCCGTATTCTAACACATAATCCTGGATGGAGGAATCACCCCAATTTCTTCTTGGGGAGGCAATAATTCATAGAAATAGTCACCTCCTAGATTTCAATAACCTGTTCAACAAAATAAGGGGAGAGCTGATATGAGTGATAGTAAGCTTGATAGTATATTAGAGATGTTGGCTAGTCAAAGTACTCAGCATAGTTCTGCCATTAAGAAAATTGAGGAAACAGTTAGTCTACTTGCAAAGAACACTCAAGCTTCTATTCACAAATTGGAGAATCAAATGGGGCAGATAGCCCAATCTATGAATTCTAGGAATCCTAGCACATTTTCTAGCAATACTGAGGTGAATCCCAAGCAATGTAGTTCCATTTCACTTTGGAGTGGTAGAGAATTGGAATCTTCCAAGGTTGATGTTGGGAAATCAACACCAACTAGTCCTCAAGTGGTGATTGAGGATGTAGTACATAAACCAAAGGCGGAAGATGATGGTAAGAAGGCTAAACCCACACCTAATGCATCAGAAGTAGCTACTTATTAGCCTAGGGTTCCATATCCTCAAAGGTTGAAGAAAGCTCAACAAGACCTTCAAAGGTCTAGGTTTTTGGATGTGTTTAAGAAATTGCACATCAACATTCCATTTGTTAAAGCTCTTGCTAACATGCCTGCCTATGCAAAGTTCTTGAAAGATGTCATATCCAGCAAGAAGAAATTGAGGGAGTTTCAAACAATTGCATTGACTGAGGAGTGCAGCAGAATCATATCTCAGTGAGTTCCTCTTAAACTCGAGGACCCAAGGAGTTTTACTACACCCTGTGTGATTGGTTATTGTGCTTTTAATAGATGTTTATGTGATTTAGGTTCTAGTGTGAATTTAATGCCATATTCTTTGTTTAAAAGACTAGGACTTGGAGACATATCACCCACTACACTTACTTTATAATTGTTTGATAGGTCTATTAAGAGACCTGTAGGGATTATAGAGGATGTCTTAATTAAAGTTAATAAATTTATTTTCCCTACTGATTTTGTTGTGCTTGATTTTGATGCTGATGTTGAGGCTCCATTGATTTTGGGAAGACTTTTTATGATACCTCTTATGCTTTAGTTAATGTTCATGATAGTCAGTTAACTTTAATGGTTAGGGAAGATAGTGTAGATTTTAATGTGCAAAAGTCTATTAAACAACATGACGCTAGTGATCCTTGCATGCGTATTGATGTGATTGATGATTGTGTTAATGTTGTTTTTATTTCTAATACTGATGTTAGCAAATCTTTAGAGAATGGTGTTAAGAGTAATGCTAATGCTGATACTATGATGAGTTCTATACCTTTACATCCTAATATTACTCCTACTCCACCATCTATTGAGAAACCTCCAACTCTTGAGCTTAAACCGTTACCTAGTGGGCTGATATATGTTTTTATGGGGTCTAATAATACTTTACCATTGATAGTTAACTTTAGTTTAACTAATGAGCAAACCATGATGACTATTAAGTACATTAGGAAAAGGGCTAAAACTATAGGATATTAAATTTCTAATAATAAGGGAATTAGTCCTACTCTTTGCATGCATAAAATATTAACGGAAGATGATACTAAGCCTAGGGCTAAAGCTCAAAGGCACTTGAATGATAATATGCAAGAAGTAGTTAGGAAAGAAGTGCTTAAATTGTTAGATGCAAGAATTATATATCCTATTTCTGATAATAAGTGTGTTAGCCCAATTCAATGTGTTCCTAAGAAGGGTGGAATGCAAATGGTAGAAAATGAGAAGGGGGAACAGATTTCCACATGCTTGGTTGTAGGATGGAAAGGGTACGTTGACTATAGGAAGCTAAATTCAGCTGCTAGAAAGGACCATTTTCCATTACCTTTTATTGATTAAATGTTAGAATGTGTATCTGGTCATGCTTATTATTGTTTCCTTGATGGTTTTTCTGGTTATTTGCAGATTCCCATTGACCCCGAGGATCAACATAAGACTACATTCACATGCCCTTATGGCAACTTTGCTTATCGAAGGATGCCATTTGGTTTGTGTAATGCCCCTGCCACCTTTCAAAGATGTTTGATGGCCATTTTCTCTGATTTGGTGGGAAAATGCGTTTAGGTGTTTATGGATGACTTTATAGTGTTTTGTGACACCTTTGAGGAGTGTCTACAAAATTTGGATAGGGTGTTGCAACGTTGTGAAGAGGCAAACCTAGTGTTAAATTGGGAAAAATGCCACTTTACGGTCCAGGAAGGCATAGTTCGAGGCCATAAAATTTCATCCAAGGGGATTGAGGTAGATAAAGCTAAAGTGGAAGTAATTAAAAAACTTCCAATCCTCATTAGTGTGAAAGATGTCCGGAGTTTCTTAGGGCATGCATGGTTTTATAGGTGCTTTATAAAAGATTTTTCTTTGATTGCTAAACCTTTGTGTAATCTGTTAGCTAAAGATGTTGTTTTTATGTTTGATGATGATTGTATAGATGCATTTAACAGGTGAAAGAAGGCTTTATTAAGTGCGCCTATTATTATAGCTCCGGATTGGTCTATGCCATTTAAGCTTATGTGTGAGGCTAGTGATTATGCTATAGGAGCCGTGCTTGGGCAAAGAAAAAATAAGTTGTTGCATGTGATTTCCTATGCTAGTAGGACATTAAATGATGCTCAAATTAATTATGCAACGACTGAAAAAGAGATGCTTGTTGTAGTTTATGGTTTTGATGAATTTAGGCCTTATTTGCTTGGTTCTAAGGTGACAGTTTATACTGACCATGCTGCAATCAAGTATTTGATGGCTAAAAAGGAATCAAAACCTAGGCTAATTCATTGTGTTTTATTACTGCAGGAATTTGATGTGGAAATCAAGGATAAAAAGGGGTCCAAAAACCTAGTAGCTGATCATTTCTCAAGGTTACAACTTGCTGATGATTTTAATAAAGGTGAGAAAGTGATTAATGAAAGGTTTCCCGATGAATCATTTATGACGGTTGAGGTAAGTGTTCCTTGGTTTGCTGACATTGTGAATTATTTGGTGTGTGGCATATTACCTTATGATATGAGCTACCAATAAAAGAAGAGAATCAAGCATGATTATAAGTTTTATTTTTGGGATGAACCCTTTCTTTTTAAGTCTTGTGGTGATGGCATTATTCGTAGATGTGTTCCTGATGATGAAATTGGTAATATTTTGAATCATTGCCATGGCATGCATTATGGTGGTCATTTTGGTGCATGTAGGACAGTTGCTAGAGTCTTGGAATGTGGTTTCTATTAGCCTACAATGTTTAAAGATTGTAGAGACTTTATTATGCATTGTGAACCATGTCAAAAGATCGGTAATATTTCAAAGAGGAATGAAATGCCTTTGAATATCATTTTAGAAATTGAGTTGTTTGATGTTTGGGGAATTGATTTCATGGGTCCGTTTCCATCTTCGTATGGGAATAAATACATTTTAGTTGCTGTTGACTATCTGTCAAAATGGGTGGAAGCCATTGCTTCACCTTATAATGATGCTAAAAATGTTATTAAGTTTTTGAAAAAGATTTTTACCACATTTGGTACACCTAGAGCTATAATTAGTGATGGTAGAAGTCATTTTCGAAATAAACCTTTTGAAGCATTATTAGCTAAATATAGTGTTCATTACAAGGTAGCTACACCTTACCATCCACAAATGAGTGGAAAGGTTGAGATTTCTAATAGGAAATTAAAGCAGATTTTAGAGAAAACTGTTGGAGCTTCTAGGAAATATTGGTCTAAGAAACTTGATGATGCATTATGGGCATATAGAACTACATTTAAGACCCCTATTGGCATGTCGCCATATAGATTAGTTTTTGGTAAGGCTTGTCATCTCCCAATTGAACTTGAGCATAAGGTATATTGTGCAATTAAGGCTTTGAACTTTGATCTTAAGTCCGCAGGTGAGAAAAGGTTATTACAGCTTGTTGAACTTGATGAATTACACTTTTAGTCCTATGAAAATGCTAAATTATACAAGGAAAGGACTAAGGCGTGGCATGATGCACGTATAAAGAAAAAAGAATTCCAACCGGGGCAACAAGTATTGTTATATAATTCAAGGTTGAAATTGTTTCCAGGAAAACTTCGATCTAGATGGACAGGACCTTTCAAAGTAGTGCGTGTATTTCCACATGGAGCGGTTGAACTAGAACATAGAGATGGACATCTATTTAAGGTTATAGGCCATCGATTAAAGCCTTATTATGGTGGTGAAATGAATGCTATGATGACGGTTCACTACCTTGATTCAATTGGAGTTTAAAAGCATCACAAAGTTGATCTAATGACTTTAAACAAGCACTGATTGGGAGGCAACCCAATATTTTTATAGTTTTTTCATTTAATTGTGTGATTTTTAGTTTTTATTTAGTTATTTTTGGTCTAATCATCATTTAGGGATCCAAGCTAATTCTAAAATTTATTTGGCTGCTGATTTAGGTTTCTAGAAGGGTGACACAGGTTGGACATGGGTTACCTAACTCGTGTTGATCTCATGTTGTCCAAATTAAAAAAATTAAAAAAATTTCATATTCAATATAGGTTACAGATTGCTAACATGAGTGTGACACGGGTTGTCTAAGGCATGTTGACCTCGTGTCACTTAATTGAAAAAAAAATAACCTAAAGTTACCGTTTCTCTCTCTCTCACCATGATTTTTCTCTCTTTTCTTTTATTTCTCTCACCTCAGACCGCCATTTCCATCCCTTTGAAGCTCTCGGTCTGTCATTTTTCTACCATTCTCCATCCATTTGATCTCGCTCCGATGAGATGTCAAGCACTCCTTGACAATCTGGCAGAACTGTAAGGCAAAGGAAAGACCCAACTCCTCTTCCTCCACGCCGCCAACCAACCCCGAGGACATCCCAGCCGCCATCAATGAATCCCTTGCTCGTCTTCTCTGATGATAAGCATAGAGAAAGATTTCTGGAGGTTGAGGTAAGGGACATAGAACCCAATAGATGTTTGGATGAGGAAACCCTAGATTTGTTAGGAATTAAAAGTGAATTATTTGGGTATATAATGAGAAGTAATTTTGCCAAGATACTTGCCATTAGAGAGCCTACATATAAGGAGCTTTTTCTAGAATTTTATTCTACCTTTAATTGGAACAAAGATGTTGTTTCTTTTGATGTACCTGGTACTGTGACATTTAGGTTGGGTAAAATTTTTCATTTTATGTCTTATAATCAGTTTAGGGTTTCTTTGGGGATGATGAGAACAGAGAAGACATTGTCTGAGGATTTTAGGAAAAATTGTTTGATTAAATTGCCTGTTGATGTAAGTGCTGCTAGTGTTTGGGCTAGGATTAATATTGAGAATGCAGGAGTCTGTAATAGTAGGCAGACTAAGAGTACTACCATCAAATCATATGCCATGTGTTATTTGCATCGGGTCCTTGCTTATTCTTTTTGTGGTAGAAGAAATAACACTGGTGGGGTGCAGAAAAATGACTTGTTTGGTATATATTGCACGCTTAAGGATGTACCTATCCATTTTGGCAGATGGTTTGCTAAGTACTTTGTAGATAAGCTGGCTAGGAGTGACGGGACATTATGTGGAGGGTCTTTTATCACTAAATTAGCTAAGAACCTGAAGGTGTTTGAGCAGAACTTTGCTTACTTGAAAGAGCACTGTGGGATGATTGAGCTGTCAGTTACTAATTTAATTAGGATGCAGATGATAAAAAGATAGGCTAATGGAACCCTTATGTTTGTGTTTGAGGATAATAAGGAGAAGGAGAATGTGGGGCAGGGTGAGACTGGAGATCACCAGCCATAGTAGGATTAGGATAGGCCATTACCTGAGGAAGATATATTTTCTCATGACATTAGCTCTCCTCCTAGGGGGATGATTTTATTTTTGTTTCTGATGCTGAATTCTTCAGGCCTTTGAACCCCAAAAATGTTGGGACTAATGAGGCTGGTGGGTCACGGTAGCCACAGTAACAACAGCAAGCACAAGCAGAAGAGTAGCAAGACTGGAAACCAATTGAGTTGGAAATTCTGCAATCAGATGTATCTAGGTTGCATTATAGGGTTTTAGAGCAAGAATATCGTTTGGGGTTGCTAGAGAACGTGGCGGATATTGCAGACTGGACTATGCAATATATACTAGAGATCGGGAAGAAGCTTGGTGTACCTCCTCCGTATACTCCTCCAGTTGTGTGTTTTAGTGATAATGCTCATTGTAGTACTCGTCGTACAGGCAATCGGGCTGAGAATGAGGAAGTTAGGGATGGTAATGAGGATACTGGTGATGCTGCCTAGTGACACTTTTTCTTCTTTTCTATAACTCTTTTATGTTTTGTTGCATTTTATGCTCTTTTTGCACATTTTGGATGACTGTATATATGGTGATTAGTATTTTTAGGATGTTTGGAATTTTCTTAGGATGTTTTAGATGGTTTGTTTGTTTTTATTTAGGTTGTTAGATATATCTATATATGGGAGATTACTCATTTTATGTTTCTTTATGCTAATGTATGTTTGTGTTTCTTCTGATTTCTGTTGAGTTTGAGAGTGGTTCTTGGTAAGTGCGCTCTTGACAGCCTTAGGAATTGTGATTTAGGGGAGTTTTTCTTTTTTCTTTTCTTTTATTTTTCCCCTTTTGTTTCAGTTTTTATTTACATTGAGGGCAATATAAATTTTAAGTGTAGGGGAGGGGATTAAAATTGAATTGAGTTGGGAAGTGTGTGCATATTGAATATATTTTTGGAAATTGGCAATTTCTAGGTTCGAATTTTATTTTTTTCAAGTTAATCAGTTGTTATAAGTGTAATTTAAGCTGTTGCTCAGCTATTTTTGCCCTTGTGTTATGTTAATTTAGTTTTTAGGTTGCAACATGGGTTATAACATGATTTACCCAGCCCATGTTGAACCAGTGTTGAGCACTTTTTAAATTTTCAGCAAAATAACATGGTTTAGACATGGGTTATCTAACCCATGTCGACCTCAAGTTGATGTCAAAAAAAAACATTGTTTTAAAAATCGTTTTTCATAAATTTTCTTTTTAAATTGTTTTGGTTTTTATTAAATTCTCTTTATTTTTGTTTACTTAATCTATCGCTTTATTCACTCAAAAATTGAATTTGCATAGCCCAAAACACATAACCAATTTTTGTGAGGATTTGAGCCAACGTGGAGCATTCATTATATATATGCTCTTTATTTTTCTTGTTGCGTGTATTCCAACATAATTGGTGCATTCTTTTAGAACTTGTCTAGTTATACGTCTTGAGACCACATTTCATGAACTTATTACATAAAAGTGATTTAGGCATATTTAGATTAACCATTCTTACATTAATACCCTTTCTTTAAAAGCCAACCTATTTACCCCTTGGGATTAACCAATTTTGATTCTTAGCCTTTTTCTTGTTAATTATTAACCTTTATTGTTCTACCCATTTTTCCAATTTTCTTGATACCCTTTGTTTTGAACCTTGTTTTTAGTAGTAGTAAAGTTTCATATGTTATTTTAAATGGAATTCATCATTGGCATTATTTATTG